>VOMN01071929.1:1265-31614 GCA_014899125.1 Orchestia grillus | reverse complement strand
AATGCAACTCAAAGTTTCTGAAAAAGTGTTCCCCAGTGTGGTTCTATTTCTGATTGTTGGTTCCATTTCGGATCAAGTATTACGTCAGTTCATTTACGAACTGACAGGTCCATGCACGACAGGCGTAAGGCACAAGAGGCAGAAAATATTAATCTACAGCTCGCTGAGGTCGTTCGTAACATCGGTGTGTGGGGACGTGCTACGACGTCGCAGATGGTGCCTTGAATCATAACATAGGCTGCTGCCATACCTCATGTACATTTCTGTACAGCGTAGCTACTACTTGTTTCTTCATTCTACGTCATACATATACGTCTGTACTATAGACGAACTTCTCAACTGAGGCAGTCGTCGACACACGTACGTTTGACTTTGTACGTGAGCAGTTTGATTCGTGTTCAGAATTTTCCCAAGCTAAAAGTGAGGGCACGCTTCGTTAATAAGCCTGTGCATCAAGGTGTACCTGCCCCCATCAGCGACTGCATGAGGGAGAACCATGTGCACCCAGTTTAATTTTTCCTCTGGGGGATCCAAAAGTAGGTATGATTTTGTAAATCCATGTGTTTTTATCAATTACTTCAGAAATTTATCGATAGGGTGGCGAAAAAGTTGAAATGGGTGGCTTGTCACTAGATGAAGGAGTGCATTATGTACAGAGCGTTAGGGATAAGTTTGACAGAAATTCAGCTCCTTATATTTTTCCATATTATATTAAAGACATTTACTCACGCTGTGCATCACTGTTTTTAGTTCATTCACATACTTGGGTGCAGGGAGCATGAACGACTGGAAACCGCGTGAAAATTGGAGGAGAATAACCGGTTTCTAGCACTCAGCTCCAGTCATAAAGATAATGAAGTTATGGATGCTGCGCAGTGCTTCTTGAACGCTATAAACACAACCAGGCTTGAGCTGGAGAATTGCAGGGGAGGCCGACCACAAAGCTGTGACTAATGAAAGAGAATTAAAAAAAACGCTCAGATTGCGTTCACACAGCAGAATTCATTCAAAATCTTCAACAAAGCGTTGTAAGTCCCTGGCTTCTAACTGCAGGCTATGACACTCGAATTGGATGTTGCACCATGAAACTGGCACTCAATGAAGACCTTCGCTACTACTCTTACTAGCGTAGTTAAAGTCAATTTTTTTTCTCAATAAAATGCCGAATTTATCCCGAGCACCCTGCACGCCGAACATGTTTGTATACTAGAAAAATATTAATACCGTAAACTTGTATGTTGTGTATCGGTAATGCGTAACTTTCTCCGAAAAAGCGTGGAGATAGAAAAAAGAGTGGACACTTTAATTAGAAAGCTGGAATACCTAACTACATATGAGAAAATCTTGTTCCTTAGAATCTAATTTTTTTTTAGGAACTCCAATTTCCTGAATTAACAATTCCTGGAGTATTGAGAACCAAGCTTGGAACGTTTCGGACTGCTCCTTCGACTAAAGTGGACATCCAAAGAGAGTTCTTCCGAGAACTCCAATAGAAACGCTCAAAGGTTGCTTGCAATCTTCGGTCTCCGTCTGAGTGAACCAAACCTGTGAACTCTACGGACTGTGAGTCGCACGTTTCACTTATTCCCCTCCCAGTCTTCAGCACCGCGCTGGACTTTGATTAAAATTTGTCCAGCTCGGCACGTGCTGTGCGTTGGACTCTTGCTCGTTGTGCCCGATTGGAGCCGTGTCGACTATGTGTTGTGCCCAATTGGTGTTGTGCTCAATTGGTGTTGTGCTCAATTGGTGTTGTGCTCTATTGGTGTTGTGCTCAATTGGCGCTGTGCCCGATTGGTGCCATGTCCCCTATGTGTTGTGCCCAACTCAAGTCGTGTTTAACATGTGTTGGGCCGGTTGAGAGTGGTGTTCTGCCCCAGGAGGAGTGGGCGTGTAATCCGATACAATTGCAAAATTTTCTCTTGAAGACAATATTTCTGATAAAAAGTAGCGGGTTCTCCAGTGTTCGCTCTCACAGCTCCCTTCACAAAGCCTCCCTTGGGGTCAAATCAGCCCGGCAGGAAGCGCTTGGTCACGTGCACTTATTTAGACGTTCTTTACTTTCTTCCGAGGGTGATGCCAGAAAATCCGATAATTGTTTCAGTTTCATTGGCTGCCGGATCATGACAACGCATTTATAAAATTATTAGGACATATTCATGAATGCAGGAAAGCAGCAGCCAGTGCTATAACGCTTGCTAAAAGATATACAGTACTATGATTTAAAAAAAGACCTCATGTATCCACGCTGGTTTTGGCATCCAAAAGCGGTTCCTCGTGCAGGGGCGAGACAACGTCACAGGGATTCGGAGGTGTGAATGAAATGCTCAGATGGAAAAATTGGGAGTTTTCATTTTATTTTATCGATCAGCTTCTTTATCCTTAAAGACCTGTCCATGTATTGGAGTCACAGTAAAACACATTAGGGGCGCAGCAGTGAAAAGAGGTCGGTGAACACTGCTATAGCCTTGCAGCCATCAGAGGGAAACACTGCTATAGCCCTGCAGCCACCAGAGGGAAACACTGCTATAGCCCTGCAGCCACCAGAGGGAAACACTGCTATAGCCCTGTAGCCACCAGAGGGAAATAAGTGTTCCATTTTGCAATGATGCTGCCAGTTTTTTATCAAAGCTAAATGCAGTTTCATTGCAGATATTTGTACACAAGGCTGCTCTTAGTTTCTCGTACAAGTCTAAACGTTGCCTCATTGCGGAAATAATTTGGTTGGCAGAGGACTAAAGCTCAGGCTTCGACTTTACGACACAGACGCCGGCAGCGGGCCCATGGCGGTCCTCAAGAAAAATAACTCGACCCGTACTCTACACTCGCCATCAGCCTCAAGAGGTGCGGGGGCCTAAATGCACGAGCTTGTAAAATGAAATCGAATGCTACTTGATAGTTGCCCAGGTGTTCAGGACAGGCACCGAGCGCATCAGGAACGCAGGCAGCAACCTTCAAGAAGGCTCTAAAGAATGCACATGTTGAAATGTTCGTAATGTGGGTCATCTTACACGTTGTTCAACTATTACTATTATTATCATTAGGGCTTATTCACTTCGATGAACGTTTGAACGCATTCGACGATAGTCCCCAGAAGAAATTAATTTTTCTTGTTCATCTCGTTGGAGTTTGATTGATCTACACATGCTTATTCAGGAGATGCGGAGGAAATGATTTAACATTTTATAGATGAAATCTTACAGTTTACTCTGAGTCAGAGTTAGCTGTGAGAAGACCACTTCTTAAGCCCCAGGAGCTGTGGTTGATCAATACCCTGAAGGTATAGGAAAAAATATATTTATTTACACTTCGCTGCCCTTACTAAAGATAAATGCTTTACTGAGCTTCCTTTTGACTCATTACACCTCTCGCTACAATAATGTTCCGTGGCCTGTAAGAGTGGGCCCGTAGAATTTACCTTCTTTTCACTAATTCATTAAATATACAGCAGCTTTCCCTCAGAGCGCAGTTCGGAGCAAGGCTGGAATGTTATCATGGTGCCCAAGGGTCTACTTTTTCACGTTTTTCTTGCAAGTTGGGTTAGATTTACGGGCTTCGCTCAGCAGCGTGAGTAGTGAAGGCCAATAGCTCAGGTCGTTAGGGTAAATATTTGGGCCGGCAGCACTCGGACGGTGCAGTGAAAACGACGGGAATGTTGATGGTTATTCGATCGCGCATGGCAATTACGATCGCGCATGGCAATTACGATCGCACATGGCAATTACATTCGCGCATGGCAATGGCGATCACGCATGGCAATTACGATCGCGCATGGCAATTACAATCACGCATGGCAATTACAATCACGCATGGCAATTACGATCGCGCATGGCAATTACGATCGCGAATGGCATTTACAATCGCACATGACAATTATGATCGCGCATGACAACTGCAGTCGCACATGGCAATTACGACTGAGTGTTCCCACGCACTCGAAAGCGCTTGAGTTTTACATCGAGTTATTGGGCTCGAGTTGTCAGGGGCAGTTAATTGAATTTTAATTAAATTCATCGGGCAAGAACGAGAATCAATACATAGCTTTGCTGGAGGGGAAATGAATCCGTGAGTCTCTCCGTTCATTTTTTTAGGCCTGCTCGTTGAAATAACATTGAAAAGCTGCCTTTATTTGCACAGCGGATGTCAGAATAAATATTTTAGTTTCATTTCAATCATAAGAGGAGACCGTAAGCGAGATCTGAACTGAAGAAACTTTTCCTGCCAGCAAATAAGATGTTTTGAAATGCTGTTCATTGATTTTAAATTCGCCCAGTGATCCTGCGTTGATATCCAACGCCATGTTTACTCGATGATCATTTATTTCGATTACGTCAGTTGAGGACGATGTTCATCAGGAAATCTACACACGTCGAACGAATTTGCAAATAATTAAAATGTTGTGACACATTTCTCTTCGGATCATGAAGGCATCTTACTAAGGAGAGTTTGTTCAAGAACGAAAACTTCCAATTTCCTAATATCAACAACCAATTTTCCCTGAGAGCCGTTATTCTCGAAAACCTATGTACGACGTCACAATTGACTGAAATTATTTGCGATAAAACGTTGTGTTTACCGAGGCTCGAACCCCTGGACTACAGCGCCAGTCATCTCCTCTGGCGCCCTGCCATCGGAAGTGCGTTTTCATATCATTTGAAGTGCCGGATGTACATTCATAATAAGAAACGCATAATGATTGGAACATTATCACGTATGGTGAACGTTCAACGCATTTTAAATTGTTTCGACTCTTATTTTTGAGTGCACTGCTAATTAATCGAAACATAAAGGTGTTCTGAAGCATTTTCATCCGAAAAGATAACACTCCACAGTATCTTAGCACCGAAGTATTTTCAACGCTGAAAGTTTAATACGAGAAATGAATTTACATTCTGTGCCGTCATTTTCAATGCGTTAACAAATTTGAAAAGATGGTAAATTTAATGAGTGAAAATTTTCTTTTCGGAAAGTTAAATTGAAGAAAAATTTACAGTAATGTCCATGCTACACATGACGCGTAAAAAACTATTATTTCTCATTGCATGTGGATATTGCTTTGCTTAATATCCCTACTACAGGAAATTTTCCCATTGGAACAATATTCCTTGACTTCTGATCTAATGCTCTGAAAAGTTATTAAATTTTGAGCATTTGCATGTTCATTTTGGTGAACAAGATTACGTAGAACTACATTTCTTCATTTTGGTGAGCAACATTACATAGAACTACATCTTTTCATTTGGGGAGCAGAACTACATAGAACTACATCTCTTCATTTTGGTGAACAAGATTACATAGAGCTACATCTCCCCATTTTGGTGAACAAGATTACGTAGCACTACACCCACATATTCGCTTCCGTAGGATTACGCAGAATTACAGCCCATGCTTCTACCATTAGGCTCCCGCAGCATAACGTACATTTCACCCCAAGAGATATGCCCCATTTGATACCCACACTTTCAAGAGACATGACGATCTTGTACGCCAAAGCACATTTTCACCGTATAATTACACAGTATATGCTCATACATTCCCCCATGACGTAAGACCTGCCCCGGCTCACACCCCTGCGCTCTGCCCTCGAGATTGGCGGGGCTGGGCCCGGCTGGTGGCGTGAGGGCGGCGCGTGGGCGGCGCGAGGGCGGCGCTGCAATAGAGGCAACAATAGGGCAGGCTGCTCTATGAACTTTATTTGCTCCCGTAGGCAGGCCTGGCAAATTTACGCGCTTTTGTTGACCTGCAGCATAATGCGCTCAGCGCTCTCTATGGGGATGGGGAACGCTAGGGGAACGCTTGGGGAACCCTGTGGGAACGCTATGAGAACGCTAGGGGAACCCTATGAGAACGCTATGAGAACGCTAGGAGAACGCTATGAGAACGCTATGAGAACGCTAGGAGAACGTTATGGGAACGCTAGGGGAACCCCATGAGAACGCTATGAGAAGGCTAGGGGAACGTTATGGGAACACTAAGGGAACGCTATGTCAATGCTAGGGAGCGTTTGGAGGTGTTAGGCAACGGTTGCTGATGCAGAGAGGTTCACACAGAGCGTGCTCAAAGTGAAGAGGATAACCTAAAATCTAATTGATTTTAAAAGATAAAACGTAACACAGATAAAGCTACGATTCATTTTTGTTTTCTAACATGGAAATCTTGAATTCTATTACAGTCATGGATAAAAGACTGCAGTGTGCCACGGATTATTTTTTATTGAGAGTGAAATTTTGTAATTAAATGTTCGGTGCATTAGCCGTAGAGTTTAGTGAATAGTAACTTCATCAGCAGCACTATTTCCTCACAGGGGACAAGCGAGGCACCGGTGAATGGCTCATGTAATGTTTGAATCATCTATGTTACAAGGTAAAAACTAACAACATATTCTCCCACATGGTTTCATTTCACCTTACTATGTCCTCTATTTTTTGAGTTACTACTTCTTACATCGGACTAGTTTTGGGTTCCCCTCTGTATACATGTATTTATAATACTTACTTATTCTATAACCTGATGTACTTAATGATGATAATTTGTTCTAGAATACTGATACTACGGCGAATAATACACACCAAAGTTGTTCAGGGATGTGATGGAACGAAAAAGTAAATATTTGCTAAATAAGTACACCGGTGTAACTCAGCTGTGCTTAAACACATGCATTTTATTAGAAAATAGTTATTTGCCTTTCTTTTGAGAGCAGCAGATAAAATTTCACCTTTTGTGTGCCCACGATACTCACCACCTGCAGCCTTGGAGCTCCCACGACACTCACCACCAGCAGCCTTGGAGCTCCCACGATACTCACCACTATAAGAGCCGTCGTACGACAAAGTTTTTAAAACTGTGCTTTGCTTTAATTCGAGACCCCCACTCACCGGATATACCTCCTTAGATAATATGGATTTCTGTCTGTCTTCTATTCCTGGCTCATTCTCAACGTTTATTACCGCCATGATGAATATTTCAATACCAGTAATTATGACCACGTCTTTACATCTAAACATACTTTCTTAAATTCTCATACATAGGGAATAGGTAGAATTGGTACACGATGTAATTCTTAAATTCTGCAGAACCTGTTTTCAGAATAACTAGTTTAAACAACCTATATTCATCCGAAGACAATACACAAGTTTGAGACGTATCCTTATTAAAAATCAGTTGCAGATAAGCCGTAGATTTTTTGCAGTTCTTTCCAGCGATGGTAATTCTCTGACGTATTCTGGTAGTTTGCGTAGATTATCCTTATGGGCTAGCAATGGGCTAGTAATTGGCTAGTCAAGGCTGTACAATTGGCTTCTCGTAGATATCGGCAGTGATGTTCTGAAGCGGACATAACGACCGCGCCACTGCGCTGATGACCGGTGGACTCTGCGAAGGTAATTGCGCTCATTTTTAATAACGATCACACATTTGAAGTTATTTATAGTCAGTGCTTGCACTTTACGAAAGCTCTACGAAACGACACCGTGACGGCAGCGTGGGTGGCGACTGGACGATGCACGTGGGCCATTTCTGTAAAATAATCCCGAAGAGACTTTGGCAGAATCGATCGATGATCCCCACTGATAATTTCGAATGCGATCGGTGAGCTGTGCTCTGATGGGTCCGGGCTTAATGAAGAATTAATTACCTCGTGATGAAATTAGGCATCGTTTAACGGTGTGACCGGGGGGCAAGTAAGAGAAACCGTATTTCGAATGTAATCGGAGTCGCATTAAACGGGCTATTAAGGCTCGATTGACAATGCGCATGCGCAGCACGAGAGTGGAATGCCTCTAAAAAATGGTGATCGTAGTCACGTTGCTGAAGTTCTGTTTATTTTGCTGCGTCGGAAAGTTATGCCTTTGTTTGTCAGCATGCCTTTTTTGTAAGAATTTACTGACGCATGTAATTGCAGCCGGGGGAATATTTGAACACTGTCATGCGAATTTCATGTGTTTTAAGCCAGATGTGGAAAATAGTTGAATTTAACTGTCTCGCTGAGTTATGTATCGAAATAAAATTGAAGTTGGGACACGTGCAGATTCAGTTATTCATTGGCAGGTTGGGGATAGACGTCAAATTGAGTAAAGCAAACTCAGTGTCCTAATATGACACATAAAGTTTGTTCACTTCAATTTATAGTTTGAAAAATTATATTGAATTTATGTTCAGTCGAACAAAAGGAACTAAGTGCTCTAGCATCGCATACGTAGCTAATTTTGCAAATTTGAAAGTTAGAAAAAATAATTTTATATAGAATAAAAGTGTATAAAATCAGAGCTAATACAAATGAAACATGAAGTTCAATTAAATGAAACGAAATTTTGAAAAAATCCAATGTAATCAAAATGAAATTTTATAAGATTAAAATAAAATCATACACAATTAAAGTTAACGTAAATAAGGTGAGCACGTTCCAGCATGCCACGTGAAGAGAAAGGATGAACAATGACACAATGTACAATGTACATGGAGACAATGTACAAGTCAGTGCGCTATGTACAACGGTACGTGAAGGGAGAAGATGCACAGCACTACCTGGGCCAGAGAAGAGCGCTCTCACGGAGCTGTGTACGCGCTCTTAAATACTGGAAATTTACAACAACAAAATTTCCCAGAGAGAACTTTGAGCTCTGCCCTCGTCGGTAACGTGGCAACACGAGGAAAAGAAATAAGTCATTTTTGGTACAATGGCACGCTAAAAGTCCTCACTTGGTGGTACGTATGTGCGTAGTTACTAGAAGACGCACCCCGGTAAAAATGTCGGAACGTGTGACTCTAAATTTCTTAAGATGCCCACTTATTTACGGTAACTCTGACGTGAAACAATGTCGTTTTTAATGTCAGTAATACGGGCTGACTGCCTTAGCTGATATGGACTAGTCTCGCTATTAGTTTAGGAATGCGGACCCGGGAATTTTCTCCGATCTAAATTCTTAAGAGCGCGATGCAAAGACGGACAGACCAAGCAAGCAAGCCGCCCTAGGCTATCATTATGTAGCGGGATTTTCGTGGTATTCTTTTCGTTCAGAGTTCGTTATTTTTTAGTATATGGAACATTGAAAGTTCTGAATTGAATGCATAATAGTTATTTTCGTGGTATTTATTTAGGGGGAACTTTGAAAGTTCGAGTTCATGTGGTGCATTGCGCCGCCTCAGTGAACTAGGAATTGTGCTCAGTTGGGCTTGAATTGAAAGATGTCAGTTTTGTTGCAAAGTTTGGTGGCCCTGCAGCTGAAGGGAATTGCGTAGACAAGCAACTACTCCTAAATTCTAGTCTCATTTTGGAAATAATTCCAAAACATGCAGAGCTACAGAGATTCTTTCAAACTGGAGCGGGGTAAAAAGATTGGATCTAAAGGAATATGAAAAATGCAGGGTTTTGTTCCGCTTGAAACTCAACTCTTTCTCTTTGGCGCACGTTGGAATCAAGAATAATTATAGTCATACTCTTGGTATGTTCATTTATTTATTTATTTATGTCGTGCCTGCATCATAACGAAGTAGATTGGAAAAAATTCCCGGAGTCCAGATTATCGGGTCCTCATTCCTGATTAGCGAGACTGTCAGGGTGGGTACATAGTTTGTATCAGTGATACGGAAACTTACTTAATTATTTCACTTGAGTTTTACCGCAAATAAGAGGTCATCCTAAAAAATTAGCATCATTTGTCCCGTTATTTTTGGCGGGGTGAGTGAGTCAGTATAGCTGCATAGTACCACAGAACCGTGAAATATATATCCTTTTAGACATGGCCTCTTATATTGTAGATAAATATGTCATAGATATACGAGGCGCATGGTACCCGTAAGGTCGCTGGTCGCATAGACTCTTCTTTTTCGTTATTGTTGGGGTGAAAAAATCTTGTTCAGGAGTCTACATAGACTCTAAAGTGGGAGAGAATTTTATGCAAGGGGAACATTCATAAATATCCAGGCTTCAGAATTTTGAATCTTTGTGAATTCCTCGCATGAAATTCATTAGCGCGAAAATGAAGACTTTCATCGCACTGAATGCGCGTAAACATCTGCCAGACAAATCCGTAATCCTCTTGCGTAGAAATCCCACACAGGCTCACCAGGAGCTCCATGAAAGAGCTAGCACAAAACTCGAGCGAAATCAGTTGTCTAATTCTGGAACATTTGTACGATAAAATTTCGCAACAGCCGCTACTGTTCAGTACTGTATTCAAAATTCTGATAAAAAAATGTTTTCCAGTATTTTTCCATGTGCATGTGTTAAAATTCATATTCTTTTCCACGGCTTCAGCTTCAGTTCCTTTGCGGTTTCAGCTTGCGCTCCTCAAGGCTTTGGGCTCTTCTTTTGGGGGGCTTCAGCTTCAGCTGTACATGACNTGAGTTACTGAAGCGCTGCTTTCACTACCACTACAACTACAACTACAACTTCATGACTTTAGCTCTAGATGACTTCAGCTCTACATGACTTCAGCTCTACATGATTTTAGCTCTACATGACTTCAGCTCTACACTACATCAGCTCTACACGACTTCAGCTCTACACGACTTCAGTCTTCATGGCTTCAGTCTTCATGGTTTCACCATAACAAACTTGTCTGAATCACACGGCGCTTTCATTTTTCGCGCAGTGTGAATGATCACAACAAATGATCACTGCCTAAGCTCGCAAAAATCATGATCAGTTAGTACGGAATGTTCACACAAATTTACCAAGCAAAACAAGTCGTGACCAGGATGTCACATTGGATGGGATTACTCCCTAGATTTGCATCTGAGAAATGAGTTTTGAATTTCTACTCTACATCTTTATTGAAGAGTGTACATGGTTAAGAGCATCATAACAGGATAACAACATGATCATAGTTTTAGTATTACATGAAAAATAAACAGATGAACAAAATATCGCACGCCCATATTTCACGTCCGTGTGTGCACATTCACTTCAGTTTCGAACAAACGAGTAAAAATTTCCGGCTAGGCCTCTTAACTCTGCCACTCCACCATAAGAACACTCGGCGCAGTCAGCTTCGTCCTCTACTGAAGCCCCACTCCCCTCCCAGCTGATGATCCGGTTTCAAAATTTACATTCAATCCCAAGAGAAGGGAGAGCTTGGAATTTAGGGTGAGGATAGAACAGCTGGCAGCAAATTATTCGCCTGGAATTGGGCAGGCCAAACATTGGGAACTCCTTGCATGTTGGTTGTGTGGGCAGGGAACGACGGGGCAGCGAGACGACCGCATCAGGGGGCAGCTTGGGGAGCTGTGATTTATGAGAGCTGCAGGCCGCTGCAGGGCAGTGCAGGATACTGCAGGAATAAGAGCAGGAGACTGCAGGATACTGCAGGATACTGCAGGAATAAGAGCAGTACACTGCAGGATACTGCAGGAAAAACAGCAGGACACTACAGGATACTGCAAGACACAACAAGACACTGCAGAGGTCTGCAGTACAATATAGTACACAAAAGAACACTGTTGTACATATAGTACGCTATAATACACAACAGGACACTGTAAGATACTGCAGGACACAACAGGACACTGCAGTACACTACAGTACATTGCATTACAGTGTAGTACACTGCAGTACACTGTAGTACACTCCAGTATACTTTAATACACTCCAGTACACTGTTGATGGAATACACGGTACCACAAAAAAGGTATTACCGCACCATGACTGACTAATCACTATGCAATTATTAAACATCCCAAGAATACATTGTGCATATAACATTGAAACATTGAATGACAAATGAATATTTTAAATGTTGTTCGTTCACCAGTCCCAGCTTTTCGCTGCAGCATCGATTTTTATTTATAGTTTGGCCCGCCCAAGCAATATTATCTACAATATTGTAAATTTATTTTTAAGTGTTATGTTATTTGTAGGCAAGAGAGGTAAATTGGGTATGGTTTTTGAATGAAATATGCGATTTTTAATAACTACATTTATGAACGATAAAATAGTGCTAATATTTTCTTCACGATACCCCGTATTCGTGTGCTTATTCTCCGTATACGTGTGTCTATTCCCCGTATACGTGTGTCTATTCCCCGTATATGTGTGCCTATGCCTTGTGCACGAATCTTTGTGCCTTGTATGTGTGTCTATTACCAGTATAGGTGTGTCTGTGCTATACTGCCGATGGTCTGTCTATATGATACACCATTTTATATATTATCTAACATTTCTTGCTGGCCTACTCTTGGTTGTACGCAATACTGTTCAGAACGACGCACTCATTTCTGATAGAAAAACCTCCAATGCCATTAAGATTTGGTATTCAAACAACATGTAAATAAAACAATTTGTATGAACATCCAACAGCCATTAGTTTGATGTTCCTTTGATGTAACAAGCTGCGCTTTGACGGCATACTCACAGAATATTTTTTTACGATTCTGCATGATGTCCGTCAAAAATATCCGCTTTGGATTTTTTTTCTATCCAAGACTTTACAGTTCACATGTTTCACTAAGACACTAATTGACGTTTGCAACCATGCCAAAAATTGGAACCATCATCGTTGAGTGAAAACGTACTAGCTATTGTTTACACCAAACGTGTTATATTTTTTGACAGGCACTTCAATTCCAGCACTCGTAATATTCATAAATATTACACAAAATTCGACCGAGACCGAAAACCAATGTCGTCCACAAGTGACAATAAGCTGACAAAGTTTATTGTTCTTCACCGCTGAAAATTTGGGCTAAAGACAAATTAATTTCCTTGGAAATTATGAGCTAACCTTACGAGTCTGTGGCTTCATGTGTCTAACGTCTGATATCGACATATTCATGCGGCTGTCAGTAAGCACAACATTCGTGCAGGTCATAAATTCACGATGCTATGACCTCACGTCATACAGGCCATGCATGTTAATGAGCTATAACATTATGCGAACATAGTCTCTCGATTATCCATTTCGGGAAGCAATGTTCGTTTCTTGGTAGTAAATCACGAAGAAACACGGATTCTTGGTTACCTAGACACTTTAGCTTCGATCACATGCAACAGCGACCCATTAGCAGATTGGTAAAGCTGGTAGCTCCCAATACTACGGAGACTGACTGCACTTTGGGGGAGATTGCGAAAACTCTTCGACCCTTGGTTCCTTGGAAGGACTTTTAGGTGCGGCGGTCGCAGGGAGCGGCTCCTGAGGGTTCCTGCGTCGTGGAGGTTCGAAGGAATTCTATTGAAATGACTTTGAAGATGTGGGGGAGGAACATAACGGTTTTCAAAACGTACCTGTGAGAACGTTATCGTTTGGAAATGTAAGTACGGGAACGAAAATTTTTTCGAAATTTACCTGAGGAAACATAATGGCCTGCAAAATATACGTATTTGAACGCTATGGGTCTCCTAATGTACGTACCGGAACAAAATGGTTTTCAAATGTACGCATGGCAATATAATGATCTTCAAAAAACTTGTAAGAGGAAAAAGTGGTTTTGAAAATGTACAAAAGGGAGCATGATAGTTTTCAAAATGTACAAAAAGGAGCATGATAGTCTTTAAGATGTATGCATGAGATGTACGTTTTCATTATGCACCATAACAAATGGAAATATTTGAATTCTTCTTAAACAAATGTAGTGCATTAAATTAATTGTAACAATTGCAATGAAGTTTGCTGTGGAGAAATCCGTAGATAAGTATACCAGAGCTAATCGAACCTCAGAGAAATATCGATAACATTTAATGTATTCTCTCGTTAATGAGCATTGTTGAGGAAATGACCATCAAATAAGCTAGACGATCCAAAATTTTGAAAACAGAAAATATAGTTAGCTCGAGAAAAGTTTTAAAAGCGTTTTACTCCCATAATTATAAAAGATCTTATAATAAACACATCGAATTCTCCAACACTTATTACGGGATTGTCAACAATGGTTAATTATGTGATAAGTTTGTTTATAAAGGATGGCCCATAAGTAAGGTAACCTTACTCACCTTACCCACCTTATCAGAGGTATTATAACAGTATAATATTGTAGCAAAAAATTATATTTTGTATACTAGATACCCCCCTCCCTCATTCATCTTAGTTTTCAAATTCTCGTTCCCTTGATAAGGGGTAGTTAGCAATAACTCAACGACTCGAAAGCTCGGGCAAATAAATAAATAAATTTTCTGAAGAAACTCTGCAATTATCCTTAACTGGACACAGAATATTTCAAGAAATATGTATGATAATCTAAAGGAAGCTAAATCTCTTATTAAACAGAATGCGACATGATAGTATTTTGGTTAACAGAGTTTGTTAATGAATAGTTGACTTCAAAGCTTATTCAATAAAACACGGCATGGCAGTATGTAATTTGGCAAACATAGTTTGTTTATGAATCGTAGACTTCAAAGGACACGACGAAGAGCAGCTTCATTGAAAGAATTCATTAATTCGAAGAATGAACTACAGTAAATCCCGTCATTTTTGTCCGGGTGCGTACACTAGTAAATACTAAGCTTCATATGTACCGTTACTAAAACTCTGAAATCGTTGATTACTTATCACATTGAACTCCAGCGCCTTGGAAATTAAAATGGAGTTATAACGGCCGGGAGACAATTCCATAAACAAGAGAGAGGAAGATGCCATACAAGCACTAAATCTACCTTGGCTTCTTTTCGTGATAAAAACCTAAACAAATTAGGATCAACCGTATCGTGGATACGAGACGCCGCATAAATACGTGGAGCTTTTGCAGCGTGAGCCTCATGTGTTTCAAAGCTCTCATTCCATTCGGGGTTTGAAAATTTGGAAAACAACTTAAAACGAAAAAGATAAACACACAGCTTCCGATCATGGCGTACAGAAGTGTTGACAGACCAATATACTTCATGATGAAACGGTGAGGTATTCAGGCTTTAAATTTTCGAAAAAAATAACCCAACTGGTCACGGGCAGGCTAGTTTTTAATTATTCGCCTGGACAGCCGCGTCAGTCATTCTTCACGCGCACGACAGCCGCACGGAGGCACAGCAGTTCTGGCTCCAATGAATAACTTTAGGGTCGGTTGATTTCTAGTGTAGGACACAGCGGCACGGGGTCATGGGGGAGTACTGGGCGGGCCAGACGTAACTGACCCTCGAGTTGACGAGTAAATAGGATACCAAGCTATAGGGGATCCTATTAAAATGTGGTTCCCTAATTAAAAGTTTAGTTACTTCTTGGCCGGGGCACAATTACCCGCATAGCTGAGAAATCCAAAAAGACAGTGACTCAGAATGGTTGTGTATCAGAACTACTCGTGATGCAGCACAACTTTGGAGTTAGGAGCAAGGATAGTTATGATGCAGAATGGTTGTATCCTAGAGTAATCATTACGCAAAATAGTCATGATGTAGAACTGTTGCGACACTGTAGGGCTATGAGGCAGAAAAGTTACGGCGTTGTCGACGCTGTATGGTTATGAGGTAGAATGGTTACGACGCTGTATGATTATGAGGTAGAAGGGTTACGACGCTGTATGGTTATGAGGTACAATGGTTACGACGCTGCATGGTTATGAGGTACATAACATGGTAATGACTAAGAACGGATATGAATAAAAAATACTCATGACACAGAATAACAATGAAGTAGAATGGTTATGACACAGAATAATCAAGATGTACCGTCGTCAGGATGGCCAATGGTCCAGTGGTAGATTTCTTTAGTAAAAAGCAGCCTTGAAGGAGTGAGCCTTCGTTCGCCATGACATGTGTGGACGAGGTACAGTTATTTCTTGAATTAAATACGAATGGCAGCAAATTTACTTTTAAATTCGAAATGTGTAGGAAAATTTTCTTGTAGTTATTAATAGCTCGGTCTTTTTTGAATTACAAATTCAGAGCCTTGCTCAACTTGAACATCTCACAGCGGCGGAATTGGAGAGACGTTTCCTGAGTGGTCGTGGACTAGATGACTGGTCGACATCATGGAAGAGTGACGTCACATTCACCGAGGAACCGTCTGCGCATTTGCCGGACACCTATCGGCATGACCTTCAACTGTTATTAAAGAAATAACCCAGTCGTGGGTGTAGTTAGTGACCCATCCTAATTAACAAACTTCCAATTGGGAAACTTTTTCCGAGTATTTTTTTTCATGATCATGCACATTGCAAAGTGCTTCTTACACTAATTAAGTACAAATTGAAACTAACAGGAGTATCATTAATGATGAAGTTACCCTAAAATGGTTATTTCTAAAGTCATTCGTTATACATACCTAAAAGTTTACACAGCTGTCCCCAAACGATGACTCTGCGGTAGGAATATCAACACCGAGATGGGTTGAAACATTTCTCCTAGAGCCTTGATGTATATAACTAACAGAGCTATCGAGAAAAACAGCCCCTTGCGCTGCTGAGTACAAAGATACATTATACATCTGTTCGTACCTGATATATTACACAAATATCTTACACTACGAATTAGGAAAATATTACGGAAATATTTTGGGTGACCCACATATGAGTATTCCGCAGTAGTGTATGAGTCCGTCCCTTAGAATTTAATTATCAAATTCCTGCTACTGGGCTGGAAATTGTGTCTGTGATATAGCTAGTTAGAAATTGCAGGAGAGCTTTTTCATTCAATAGTTTGAACCTACCCACAATGATTCCCGTTCTTCCGTACCTTCGAATGTTGTAGCTTTGAATTCATATACTTTCGATCTTTCATAATAAATTCCCATGGCAGCTGGTATTCATTCTTATCTTATGATACTGAAGATGAGTTTTGCTTCATATTTTTAAGTGAAGCTAGTTTTTTGCGCATGAAAGATGTTTCTACCCACCCTGATGCCGCTATTTTTTAGCAAGTTTCGCTGTACCAAAAGTAAGCCTACGAGCATTAATCTAAATTAATTAATTAATAACACACTTTTACCACGTACTAATGCAAGGCGTTCAAAACAATGCACTCGTTCTTTGTAAAGCAATAATCTCGAAACACAAGGACTCACATAGACTTACCAGCCTCCTTTGGAAGTGCAGGGTAACCATCAAATTTGCCAGCCCGTTGGGACCGCTTCCTGGAAATTTGCGCTGGTGCGCTGGCGTTCGGTTTCTAAATAATTAAATTACAAAGATGGGTGGGTCTATTTCATGAGCCCCTCCATATTTTTCACATGCCTCTGTACGTATAATTTCAAGAGCATTTTTACTAACGCCTGTGGGATGACCTTGACGGGATAGACATTCATTCGAGCGAGAAAAATTTGGTCGGTTATGAGTTAATCATGATAATAAGGATTGGTGACTCGCACTATCCGGTCTTCCTTCAGAGTCGAGGGCATCATCTCAAAAAACCTTTAAAACTTTCTTCCCCGTCTCAACATTTGAAGAATTTCCGCCCTCGCAGAAATAATCTCGGATTTAAATCTCCAATGGTTCCGGAGTGCAGACTGATAAAATTTTATGGAAGAACCCACGGAAAACTTTCCTCTCTCTATAAAATGAAGAGAGCACTCATAACGGAGGCAAACTCTTCGCTGGAAAGCGAAATTTTCCCTGTAAAAAAACAGTTTTTACAATTATCGAACGCGGCAGAGGTGCCCACTCGAGGCGCTTCCTCCCGAGTCCGTATTTGTGTTGTGAAATCAGCACAAAATTTCCGCGCGTTCGGAATGGTAAATCAATCTGTGGTTTAGAGCTCCAAATTCCTGGGATCTTTCGCGTGATGCTTAAGAAAATAACATCGTGGCTGCGTGAAACAAGCTTCAGAATTTTTCCAATTTCACTTCCACGTAACGCAAGTGGGAAAGATAATATTGAAATTCAGATAAGTTAGAGAATAGTACACGAGTCATGCAGACCCTGTCCGCCTGTGGGAGCAAGTTTGCAGCTCGTCGCTGCTGAGAGGCTGTAGGGCGGTCTTCCTTTTCGAAAATTAACCTAATGAAGGGAAATTCAATGAAGGAAAACTCAAACTAATGAAGAGAAACTCAAATTAATGAAGGGAAACAAAACTCAATCTAATGAAGAGAAACTCAATGGAAGGAAACTCAATCTAATGAAGGGAAACTCAAACCAATGAAGGAAAACTCAATCTAATGAAGGAAAACTTAATCTAATGAAGGAAAACTCAATCTAATGAAGGAAAACTCAGTGAAGGGAAACTCAATGAAGGGAAACTCAATCTAACGATGAGAAACGAAATCTAACGATGAGGAACGAAATCTAACGATGAGAAACGAAATCTAATAAAGGGAAACTCAAACTGATAAAGGAAACTCAAACTAATGAAACGAAACTCAATGATGGGAAACTCAATGAAGGGAAATTTAGTGAAGGGAAACTCAATGGAGGGAAACTCAGTGAAGGGAACCTCAATAAAGGGAAGCCCGTTCCAGCCAGTTGCAAATTTTGGCAACTCTCGCATGGTGTCGACAACATTCTATGTATGAATATACAAGATGTTTTTGTTGGTCTCGTGTTGTTACATGATGTATGAATGCATAAGGTACATGAATACACAAGATGATGACTGCAACTGAGCAGAATTCCGTCATTTTCTATTTTCTGAATAATCTCTCCAAACCCGTTTGGAAAAATAAAAATTGTAAGCAAATGCATTGTTTTACTTTTACTACTCAAACGTTCCAATTTCCAAAGAAGCTTTGAAATGCCAACACTTGGCAGAGGCGCAAACCTGTTCAAGATGTGAGTCAAAGCTTGACGAATATTTAATAAATCGACACTTTAAATGCAGCCGATAAGTTTTCGCCTTACATATCTGCAACCAGCACAAGATGGGAGTATTTCGGAAATCATTCCTGATATTTAGTTAATATTTGCTAACTTGAAATAACTCGGGCCAGTCGGTAGAGGGCGTTAGTCATTTATGAATTTGGGGGCTTAAGTCATTACTTGTATGCTGAGTACAGCGAGTGAACATCATCGGTGTGTGTACTAAGTACAGCGAGTGTACATCATTATGTGTGTACTGAATACAGCGAGTGTACATCATTATGTGTGTTCTGAGTACAGCAAGTGTACATCAGTATATGTGTACTGAGTACAGCAAGTGTAAATCATTATGTGTGTACTGAGTACAGCGAGTGTACATCATTATGTGTGTACTGAATATAGCGTGTGTACATCATTGTGTGTGTACTGAGTACAGCGTGTGTACATCATTGTTTGTTTAATGCGTACAGCATCTAATTGAATGAAAAAAATTTGCATACTGAGATAAAACAGACTGTTGAAGTCCTTATGGTCACAAACTATTCTTTCTATTATCATCAGAGCTGTGCTGTGGAAACCCATCGGTCAGGGAAATGGCCTGCAATTGGTGTGATGCATTGAATCTTTCTCCTCAAGGGAAGAACTCCGTCCGGGGGTTTCGAACTGGAGACGTTTTGACTGGGGGGCCAGTACGCTACCACTTGAGCTATGGAGTCGACCTCTTCCTACCACTGATTTACACCGCAGCTATTCAGAATATACGTACAGGAAGTACAACATCGCTCTTACACGTAAGAAAGATATTCCCAGGGGGAGTGTCTGCATTTTTTTGTTTCTGCGGAGAAATATTATAGGAACAGTCGACCATATGTAATGTGGAGTGTATGTAGAGTGATATCTGTTTACGCGGGGAGAAAAGAGACACCTACAACGAGAATATTTGCAATTACTTATGCAAATATTGAATGGATATTATGCTACCCAGGAGTCTACATATGTGATACAATACTTTCATCTACGAAAAAGTAGTTCATAAATAATTAGGTTGTTCAACATGATATTTGGTAGATGCGTGAAAGAATAATATATTGACTGGAATGATAATTGCACTACTAGTTTTTATAAAGATGAATGCATCACCATGAAGAATGTTTTTATCAGTAATGTAATATAGTTTAGATGTACTGACAGGCAGCAGCCGCAACATAGCCTAGGACCAAAGTAGGACATATTCACTAACATCAGTTACGCTGTACGACTAAAATGCATGACTTATTAAGTACTATATTCATAAATCCATGTAACTCGATACACGTCGCCTCTGCCCAGAAATTTGTCGTTGTTCGATGTTCTACGCGAAAAAAATCTGTAAATTCTTTGATTATTTGAACATCTATTTTAGAGGTTCAGAAAATAATGGTCTAAGACTAAAATTCGATGACCAAAATGGCTTCCGAAGGTCTGAATTTTAGTAGAAGCATCGAAATTTTCGTTGCCTTCTCACATCATCCTCGCAGAATTTGAGTGCGTGCACCAGATGTGCAGGAAATAAACTAACAACAAGCTTTGCAAAAACAAAGCTCACACCCTGGAAGCCGAGCGCCATCGACTTTTTTGCGAGAAAATTAAAAACCCGATGCCAGAATTCATGAGCTGCTTCTTTGAGCCGTTATTTACAAACAAAGACTTTTTACGCTCGATACAAGGTAGAAAAACCGACGATTGCATGCGATTTACTAACAAAATTAGAACATGCGCCTCCTTACGTGCTGCCATTTCAAAGGCAACCTATGTATGTAAACACCCGCACTCGAGTTCAGGGAGCTGGCATCGGCTCTAAATTTTCCTTCACAAAGCCGTCGTGCAGATCCAGGGCACTAGTTCTTCAGTCTTGTTTTGAAGTAATCCGGTGAGGGACGACTCGGCTCTGACCGGCGACTTGGGATGTTGCATGTGCTTCCGATACCTCAAGCCTCGGTTTTTGGATATTTTAAAAATTTTCCATGGAGGTGAGAGGCGATATAAGAAAACGCAGTTTGAGAAAAGGTAATAGAAGAAAAAAACATGTGTCTTGTGATGTTGCAAACACTTCAAGCCTTAATTTTTGAATATTTTAAAATCATCGATGTCGGTGGTAGAAGAAAAGGTTAGGGAAGACAAAGAAAACTGGTGATTAATGAAATCATTTTCATTTTAAATATGCCTAGCCTCGATTTCATGTATTTATATTTTACAAACAATGTTGTCAAAGAACAGGTGTGTGCTGTGTCTCACAGCTGCTCAGGTATTCACTGCTACAAAACTCGACTACGCCTCATTGTGTTTAAAAAATGATGTAATTAACCTAAAATTCAATCACTGTTTCTTTCTGTTAGTTGAGTGCTGGCTTCTGGTCGTTTGTTCGACGAGATTTTATCTAGATTAATTCGGAATCACTTCTTAGGATAATGCACGTTTCCGAAGCTAATTCTCTATTAATGCCATTTGATCGGATAATTGTAGTTTTGAACCTAAAAAATACGTCGGATAGTTTTACATTGTCGAGTACATACTTATAAGTGTATTTCCTCAATTATACAATGTTTGTCGATGAAAAACAGATTTTACGGGATGATTAAATTGGCTGATTTAAACGAGAGTTCAATTTTAGAATGCGTATCAGGTGACAAGAATGTTTGCGACGCTAGCTGGCTTCAAACAACGGGATGTTACCATGAGATGCAAGTCTCGCTGGCTGACGTCATACAGGGCATATCGCTTTGTTATGAGGCCAAGAATGGATCCCTCGGCCATTTTCTATCCTATTGTTAATTATTTAAAGCGTCAAGACAAAATTTAACACGTGAGATTTTGAAAATAAAATATTTTTAATTGAAAACACTTTTGAACTTAGCTTTACATGGCAGTCATCGGTACAAGCTACGGCGCTGGAGGCCAGCAAAGGCATCACTTACATGGAAGCGAATCGTATGTCTCACATTTTTAATAGTATAGTTCAAATACTAATTTCCTATCTCTTACATATACATTCGACATGAAGTTCAAGCTCAGCTTTCTTGGTCATGCAAAGAGCACGTTTTTATTTAGTGTCGAGATACGTAGGCCAAACGAAGGCTCGTAAGATTTTCTTGTTAAAACATTGTAGAACTTTCGAACGGCTTGAACTACACTTTCACCATAGCAACGGCGTATATGTAAGTATATACGAACAAGTTTAGGATGCAAAGAGCAAAGAGTTTCGCTCTTCTTTGCATCTCGCTTTCTAAACTTGTTCGGATACTTTAAAAAATTATTGGTAGAATTTCGTTGGAATTTCCGTTGAATTTCCGTTGGCATTGAATTTCGCATAGAAAATTACATTTTTTTTGCGTCACACGCTGATTAGTAATTCCCTTCATTGATTTCAGAACACATTCTCGATCGGTAAATACTTTCACTAAGCCTCTTCCCTACAGGGAGTGCCACGAAATTACAAATTGTAAAAAGATCAAGTCCGTAGAAGATCTGGTTCAGTTAAAGTGAAACGGGAGATTCTGAAGTTTATTCTGGCGTATCAGTGCTACCCACGATTTTCAAATTTTTTTTAAATGGGGTTCCTTACTTGTTGCCAGCCCTGCATGAAGGGAGATGAGAGGAGGCCTGTGATTGGACTTTATTCGTTTCGTAAAATGTAAAGTCCTCAGGTGATTGGACGGCGTTCTCCCGATAAGATGTCATTTTAGCTCAACGGATTTGGTCAATAAGTTCTGATTCCCATTCATGTCTTCTTCAAGTGAAAAAAATAAAGTCATACTGACGTACAAAACATTCGATGACTTGGCATGTTTAGTTTGTGCACCCGTAGTACTGAAGCTTTAAACTGTCTATAGTTTATTTCCATGAATTTTTTCTCAGATTATCAGTTCATCTGTGGCAACAGTAGAATGTTGCTCGGCGATAGCCGTAGGATGTTTTCTTTCACGCTACAAAAGTTGTCGCTAGAATAGGTACCTTGAAATATTTTTCAATTCATCTTTAGAAGAAGGTATGAAATTTCTATGTATTAAATCAAGGCATCAAATGTTAGAAGAAATTAAGGACCTAGGGATATAATCTGTGCCTATCAGACCGGGTTAGAATTTGATGAAAAGATTCGGCTGCATTTCAACGGCGCCCGGAAAGAAGGAAATGGGCTGAGGTATAAAATCTTGAAAATATAATTATTTAAACAGGTGTAAAATCTTTAGACAACGCAATACAATTTTTTGATATATAATCTTCAGGTATAAAATCTATCGAAGAAGGTATACATTCTTTAGGTATAAAGTCTATAGAAAAAGGTAAGTGCCAAGGTGTAAAATCTGAGTCTATGAACCTGGGTAAGAATTTGAAGAAAAGATTTGGCTGTGTTTCAATGTCGTCCTGGGAAGCCTTGTTTGAATGCGGCAGTCACGGTCTGGCCGGAAGGACGGCCAGAAGATGGATGGCTGCGGCAGCCACTGTTGCTGCCTCCCATCTGCAGAATCTAATATGGAGTCACCTGTCTTGCGGGCGTATCCAGGATACCGGCACAGACGTTATGTCTCCACGGCCGAATAAAGGCCTCTGGCGCAAAAAATCTGTCTTTTTGTTTGCCCTGTGGTTGTCGGATTTTTAGATTGAACGATTCTTTTCGGCAGAATAACGTTACCTTTACAGAAATGTGTTCTAGTGATACAACGGCGTATTGAAGATAGACAGGAGCACACAACTGTGGGTTCATGCGTGCTGATTAGCGTGTGAAAGTGAAGGTTGAATATCTTGACGGGTGCTCAATTAAACAATTAGGCAATCGTAAAGAACGCGTATTCATTAATGAAAACTGATGTACTTGAGTTCACGATTAACGCGATATCAAATTCACTATCAGTATAAGGCTACGCTCTGCTGATAACTCAGGAACAACATCAAATTCAATATCAGTGTAGAGCAACACTTTCTTCACAATTCATGAACAACAACAAATTTGATATCAGTGTAGAACTACACTTTCTTCACAATTCAGGAACATCAAATTTAATATCAGTGTAGAGCTATACTCTGGGAACAATTCAGGAGTTACGAAGGTAAATACATGAATATTATATAGGATGGACAACACGCTTTGGAGTCTCAATGAATGATAGGTGTTTAGATGTTAGACTTGAACGCTAAACTTAAACTATGTACAAAATGCGGCTATTACTGTCAGAGTACGACTGTACAAAGTGCGAGTATCATTTTTTCGAATGCGGTAGGATATGCAACAAGAACTTGGAAATAAATGTAGCCATCAACTGTTGTATTAAGAGGAAATATCTCAAACCATGAAATGAATTAGGAATGGGAGTTACATCAAAACTAAAAATAAATTGAGGATTGGGAATTTATCTAGCTAAGAAATGAACTTAGATGAGGCCTGTTAAAAAAATTCAATAAATAAATTACGAAAGAGACATATTTAAAAAAGGAATAAATAAAGAGCAGGAAAAAGCAATGAATATAGAAATACGTCGAGACGATAAAATACCTCATTCGAAAAGATAAAAAAAAACAAGAAGAGAAGCAATAAATCAAACGAAGCAATAAATTTAGAGGAGAGGAAACATTGAATTAAAAGGTGAATCGATAAATTGTTTAACAAGATCAAAGACATGAGACTAGGCAATAAATTCAGGCGTTAAAAGCATTACTTCAATAAATAAATTAAGAAGCCTCATTAGCAGCACCAGGCCTGGAAACAAATTGCAAGAGAAGAATTATATTAATCCAGGAATTGAGTTATGACGTTGGAATACTTTATGCAAGGAAATAAGCTGAGAAGGAAGAAATACATCAAGTCGGGAAATGGATTAAGAAGGCAGAAATACATTATTCAAGTAAATAATTTGTGAAGTTCAAATAAATGAAGCTAGGAAATAAATTCCGAAGGAAGAAGTACATCAAGCCGCTAAATAGGTCAAGAAGGAAGAAATACAGTTAGCCAGGAAATAAATGAATCAGGAAGAAATAAATTTAGAAGAAAGTAAATTAAGCAGAAAGAAATACATCAAGCCAATAAATATATTGGTAAGGAAGAAATACGTCAAGCAAGGGAATAACTTAAGAAAGAAAAGATACATAAAGTAAATTATAAATTCAGAAGGAAGAATTACGTCAAGTCAAGAAATAAATTAAGAAGGAAGTAACGCATCAAGCCAGGTAATAAATTAAATAAGAAGAAATACAGCAAGTTAGGAGATAAATAGCGAAGAAAGAAATGCATCAGGCCAGGAAATAAATAGCGAAGGAAGAAATGCATCAGGCCAGGAAATAAATAGCGAAGGAAGAAATGCATCAGGCCTGGAAATAAAAAGTGAAGGAAGAAATGCATCAGGCCAGGAAATTAATAGTGAAGGAAGAAATGCATCAGGCCAGGAAGTAGACCAGCCAGGGGAGAGGCCTCCACAAGAAGAGAGCACAGAACTCGGCCGCTGGGACCAGCAGGGTCCCGCCAGGTTCTCTCCCGGTCCAGGTCCGATGCCGCCGTAAATCTTCTCCGAAACGACCGCCATTTATACTGGCCGTGAGAATTATTTCGCTCTAGGCAGACTTAGAATTTATATCTTTGAAAATGATATCGATTAACTCAACCCTAAAAGGATCGGCTTATTTTTTAAGTGAACGAAATATTACGAAAGCGGTCGTTCACCTGGCGCGCACTCGTAACTACGCACGTCCACCCAAGTCGTGAACGAATTTTTGAGAATTAGAGACTATGTAAGTCGAATTAGTTGACACGGCCACCATTTTTGGCTGCTGTCCTCACAGGAGGGACATGGTGGGTCAGAAATAACACTAACGCGAAATTTGAATCCGAGGTCCCCTTTTGGGCGTGGGGGTGAAACTGGAAATGAATTTTTACCCTGTACGCACTCATGTTGATATTGTATTGGATATTTTTTGTTTCACGTTTTCAAGGGACAGTGGATTTCTTTCGTTTTATAAGTTCTGCTAATTATTTATACAATATTTCAGGTATTTTATTTACCTATGAAATGTTTCTCTACGTTTCTCTAGGCACCAGTAACTAATGTTAACATGTAGCCTACCACTGTATTTCTCTACATTTCTCTAGGCACCAGTAACCAATGTTAATATGTAGCCTACAATTGTATTTCTCTACATTTCTCTAGGCATCATGAATTAACATTAACATGTAGTCTACCATTGTATTTCTGTACATTTCTCTAGGCGCTAGGAAATAATGTTAACATGTAGCCAATCATCGCATATTTAAACGTCAGAATAACAATTTATTAGCTACAATGTTTCAGTTTTGGTCAATGATATTATTACCCATGAAAAAATTCGTGGGGATCAGTCCCAAATCCAATTCAAACGTACATAGCTATTTTAAAATACTTAATGCCTTGAGCAAGTCTGCACAGTTTTACCCTCACATGAAATGTTTCTTACGTATCGTTTAATTATTTTCCAATTATAATAACGACCACCATGAAAACTCTGATTTGGAAATTAGTTTTACGGTATTTAATACTTCACCTAATACCAATTAATGATTATTCTAAGACCTATCATAATGTGGTAACCCTTTTGGGACACTCCACGTGTTTCTGATATACTTTGGCAATGCGTATATCAACCGCAAGGCGTATATCAACCGCGAGGCTTATATCAACAGTAAGGCGTATATCAACTGCAAAGTTTATATCAACCGCAAGACGTATATCAACAGCAAGGCGTATATCAACCGCAAGGCTTATATCAACAGCAACGCGTATATCAACCGCAAGGCGTATATCAACCGCAAGGAGATGAGCTGTTCGATGAATGGTGCTATCCAGCGACCAATCACAAGCCGGGCGTGCTGTCTATTTACGTACATCAGGTGTTCCTTTGAAGACGATGAATTAGAACGAAATGTCCTCACAATGAGAACACATTTTCCTGTTGTAATTTACTCCTCGACACACAACACACCTCTATTATAAACTAACCAACAAAATTCTACCATTTCGAGTCATACAGACGTATAAGCATGACAAAAGAATGCATCTAAACTTAAAAATACCGAAGTTCTTCCATTTAAAATCCGGTACTCTTTATGGAACATCCTGTATTTTAGCTTTTCACGAAATGAGGAACGAACTTTCCGTACGTTCGTAGCTGGAAACTGTCCGGAAGCGAAGAACTGAAATTCTTCACTTATATGCAGTGTTTTTACTTGCATTTCATATCATCATACAAGAAACTTTCATCCCTCACGACCGGAGAACAAAATCGTTTTATCACCAGGGTACAGTTAGAGTGATGATAGCGGCTACGGCTCATAGGCCATCAGAGATACGTTTGCTTCCGGCCTACATTTTCTTAGGCTGCTCTAACCTTCGTCCGAATTTTAATCAAAGCTTGTCGTGAAACAGCTTCTTTACATCTCTCAGTGGACTAATTAGCAAAAATTCTCTCCAGATTCCCGCGAATAGGAATTGAAATGAAAATAAAGTATCATCCAAATATGCGCCATTCTGCCGTCTTTAATTCCTCAAAACTTTCCAATTCTTTAAATGCATTTGTGCTCGGAAAACTGGAAA
This sequence comes from Orchestia grillus, assembly GCA_014899125.1. Classification (NCBI taxonomy): domain Eukaryota; kingdom Metazoa; phylum Arthropoda; class Malacostraca; order Amphipoda; family Talitridae; genus Orchestia; species Orchestia grillus. The sequence goes on along the minus strand of VOMN01071929.1, from coordinate 4,378 downwards.
CCAAAACGAAAAGTCAGTCAAACACGCGCCTCTGAGCCGCCCTTCTGCGAATCCCACAGCTTCATCTCTTCATCTCGTAAATTACACAGTTTCCCCTCATCGTCGAGTTTTTGTTCAGAATTAAATGCAGTGGGGAAGTGAGCTCTGGAGTAACTCAAGAGCTAATTAACCGTGTCAAGCCTCATACAGTCGAATAGCAATGAAATACTTGATAAGAGCGATGCTAGGGAACACTCCCTTCTGATGATAGCGGAAGTCTCGCACAATTTTAATAGAAGATGTCGCTCTGAGGGTATTTTTGAAAGAACTGGGCATTTTATCCTCGGATTTCTTGGAAGCAGCTCGCGCACGTCGTCCTTGGCTGCGCTGGTGTGCCGCCTCTCGAGTTCGTTCTTGTTTCCAAAGAGAAACACTTGTCCCGGGGGATCGAACTCGGGTCCTTCTAACTATCCCTTTCGAATCAGTCAGCTGATTGTATTTGTATTCATTCTCAAGGATGAACTACCTGTTTTGTGCCTTGTTCACTACATTTTTTGCCTCGTTCTCTACAGCTTCCGTCTCGTTCTCTACATCATCTGCCCAGATTTCCTCCCACACCCTGTGCTCGCAGTGCAAGTATACGCGGGCGTCGGTATTCAGGCCTTGAGTTTTACCAAACTCGAATAATAAGAAAAACAGTGGTAGCCAAATCGACTGCAGAGCTTCAGTGACTTGGAAATCGTCGCGCCGCAAGAGAAGGGACCTTTCAGTATGGACTACAGCGAAGGAGGAATCTAAGCGCAAGGTATATTCACACACAGGTTCCCCTGTGCATAGAAACAGCAAGTTAATAACAAAAAGGAAACAAAGACGTAAATGAGATGGTGAAGAAAGTGAAAAATTTTAAAAAAGCAAGTGGGCACAAAGGATACGAGTCCCCAAGACCTATCTATAATTAAAGTGATACTACATAGACCAGAGCCTTTTCACTGCTGTCATGAGACAGCGCTTAAAACCTGTTCTTCTGAGAGCGCTTTGCTATTATAACAGCTTCTATGTGTGATTTTCAGAATAGCGAAACTTTATTAATTTCCACACAGTTGACATACAGCACATTATTGGGTTTTAAATGCCTCATAACTACTGACGCGTGAGTGATGTGAAGTTTGATTGTCCTATTTCGAAGGAAACACTCGGTTCCGTGAGAAAATCTTTTTCAGCTGGGAATCAAACCCTTACTTCCCAGGTGAGAGTAGAACGTGTTACCAGTACGCCACGTATTTGATTAAATTTAGGAACTGACATTCAACTAATTTGAGCTCAGTCCTTCATAAGCAATCCGTTTATGTAGTAGAGATGAAAATTTAAAAATAATTTCAGTTACTTTACTGAATGTTGTTTTTCAAGTGTCTGATATGCGAACAAATTTCAGAACATAAAGTTCTTCGAGAAACATGTAACGACAATTTATTCCGTTTGAACCATTGCGCATTTGTATACATGGTGCCTTCGAAGAAAATCTTACAAAAAACTCCAGTTGCATACGATGAAATGCCAGTCAATCTGTCGTAAAAAACTCATGCGTTCTTGCTTACGTTTCTTGGATAGATTTTTTCATGACAGACGTTTTCGGTTACCTTCCAAAATTTAGAACGTGCGTACATGTGGCAAACGGTGAAGAGAGACCTCTTCGAAGACAACTTAATTTTCAAAATGTTGTCTAAAACTCGTATAGAAGAATCAGCTGTAAGTCACCGTGTTTAATAGCGAGAAGAGCACCATTGGTAACGGGTTACCGTGTGCTGTAGGGGAACCGTATCAGAAGTAGCCATTATAAAATGCAGTCATCATCAGAAATCCGTGTAATGAAAAGAAAACATCAGAAGCAAACCTTACAACACCCATAAAAAAGCGTGCGAAATAATTGGTGACCATATAACATTGAGAAAACTCATCAGAAGTAACCCGTGCAACACGGACAAAAGACCATCAGAAGTGACCCGTGTAACACGGACGAAAGATCATCAGAAGTAACCAGTGCAACACGGACGAAAGATCATCAGAAGTAACCCATGTAACACGGATAAAAGATCGTCAGAAGTAACCCGTGCAACACGGACGAAAGATCATCAGAAGTAACCCGTGTAACACAAAGAAAAGATCATCAGAAGTAACCCGTGTAACACAAAGAAAAGATCAACAGAAGTAACCCGTGTAACATGAGTGTCTGGAGGCGGTGCCTGGCTCCCACTAAGAGAGGTCATTACCCAGCAAGATTGCCTGTTGCCACCCAGTTCCTTAATTAGCCTCCATGTAATTATATCTACTGCTCTGGAAGCTGCAATCAACCCAGGCTGGAATCAAGATCGATTTAGAGTGTCCCACGAATAACAGCTTCCAGCGTCACTTGCTCTAATGACATGAAGCGCCAGCGGTGTTATGGAGGATGAATCTCCATCACTGGGCCGACCAGGAAATAGAAGGAGCTCCCCACTCTCGGAAACACGGTAATTGCGCGGCCTCAGCCGTGCACATCCGTTATTTTCGTTCTCTTGTATTTCATCACAGCTTCTGAGGCGTCTTCGGCAGCGCTGGACTTGGTCTTCAGGGGAAACAAAAGGAAAAAGGCTTCAGTTATAGCTTAATAAAGCGAAAGTTATATGAATTGTTTTGTTTGGGATACTTGAGCTGTAAGTTTCATCTGAAATGTTCTTACAAATTCATGGAATTTGTTCTACATTTTTAGTTGAAGGATTTCATGTTCGGTAATGCTTAATTCCTATTTGTATATCACACGTATACTGAGTTGAAATAATGAATGAACATGCAATCTAGATCCTGCACGAATGTTTTGTAGGCGAAAAAACTTTTCGACGTCTCTGTCATGACAGACTAAAGCCTATAATTTCAGCAGCTCGATAAGGTTTCCCGTGTCACTGCTTATTAAAATTTGGCTCGATTTGCTTGGTAAATTTGAAGATGAAAAGTTTTACGACAGGTAAACTTGAAGAAAGATGTACCGAATGTGCCTGCAGATCACACCACGGTCTATAGTTACTAACAGACCTGGGCTCGACTGTACAGTGACTGACTTACAGACCTGGGCTCGACTGTATAGTGACTGACTTACAGAC
>VOMN01071928.1:0-30476 GCA_014899125.1 Orchestia grillus | reverse complement strand
TCATCCGCCTCCCCCGCTCCCCGCCACGCCGTCGGGCCTTACCATGTCGGATGGCGGTCGCTCGTCTGTCCGCTACGTCTACCCGACAAGTGAGACCTAAACATGTACATTGGCTAAATTTACTTTCCAATCGTGATACTTCATTTTACCTGCCAGTATTTTACTTCCTAATCGGAATAATTAGGATACGTCCAGCATCATTCCTTAGAAATAGTACGGACGGTAATAATAACGTTAAATTCATATACCAAATGCACTGAAATGCTTGTAATGGCATATCATTACATATTGTGAACGAAAAATGTTCCGTTTTTGTACTTGATTTCAGTTTGTCCCTCACGAATAAAGTAACGACATAGTTATAAGTTTACTCTAAATGCATTCTTTGTCCAACAAAAAGAATCCTTTTAACATAAGCCGACTAGTATGTATATTTAAACATTTGTCTATGGCTCAGATGCTAACTCCTGTGCCCCTGAGGCACAACTGTTTTTATCATTGTCGATTTTACATATCCCATCCGAATTATATATCTTCAGCTTTAGTTTATTCAATTGGATTCCCCCAGTCCCTCAGTCCCCTTTTCTACACCCCCGCACCCAGCCCCACCTCTGCACAGCAGAAGTAAGGCTTTAGTACTGCGATTGAGCGGGGCTTAAGCGAGCAGCCTTCTCATCGAGTCAGCTCAGAAGTTTTCGATCCTTTTTACCTTATTTAACTCTGCCGTCCAAAAAAGATGACTTCGGTAGTGTCAGGGACTCGACAGACAAATGTTACCTCGTTTAATGCTAGCGAAAGATGGTCTTGATGCCAAACTTTCGACTTAATGCAGTTGCTAAATTTGCCTTTTTAGGCCGGCATGGAAAGTTAAACTTAGAACTGGTCATGAAAGTTCAGAGCCTCTGGCCTGCAGGGACCGTGTCTAAAGCACGCCACGCGTCGCGCTGCCGGACCCTCAGAGGGCAGTTCTGGATGTGCGCTCATGCTACTCTGTCAGGCGCGTAGACACGCACGCACGTAGACACATACACATGTAGGCACGTACTCACGTAGACACTTACCACGTAGGCCCGTGCACGTTTAGACACGCACAAGCTTAATTATTTAAGTAACACACCCACCGTATCCACTCGCCGGACAACCCGCGCTTTACATTGATATTCCCTCATCGAGCTATTAGAATTTGATGCAGGTAGTGGTGATGCGTTTGTGCTGAGCATACACGAACACGTACATGTACATGTACATCCGTGGCACGCAAAGCTGCTCTCGCAGGTGGGCATGATGGGGAACGGGCAGGCTTCTATAACGACTACTCGTAAGCGATGATGTTAATGTAAACGTAATTTTCACTATCATACGGTTATTATTTCAACCCATAACTGCAAGAAGGTTGAATAAAATGGCACTCATTCATTGGATTACAACATTCAATTTGAATGTATTTCAACCAGAGTTTCGAATTTCACTTTGGCCCAATTACCTGGAGTCTCGACACGTTTGCGACGTGAAGTACAGAGCACAAGTGCTCGCGCTGTCTCCCATCAGCAAACACTCTGGCGTCTCCCGCCGTCGAGATGGTGAGGCCGAGTCAGCCAACGGGCAGCAGCATCGCGTGTGCGATTGCCTCACTGTGGCTGCTGCGTGCTCGAGACGTCAGGTGTTAGGGGATAATTTCAATTGAACGACCCTAACTCAAGTTCATGATCAACTTTCCTAACTATGCTCGCTTGTTTACTAACTTTAACTCTAATAACTTTGACTTTTCATATCGTGTGTTCAGTTTTACGCAGTTCGAATTATAAAGTTTAACTCGATTTTTCAACCTCAACATTCTACGCGACAAACTCCATGTCCAACTTCATTTGCTGTAGTTTCTGTTCTACATGCTCCCCATTCTAAATAATAAACTCCATAGTAATGTTCACGAACTCCACAAACTCTAAAATAAACTCCACAAACTCCACAATAAACTCCCCAATCTCCACAAACTTCATAAACTCTCGAAGCTCTCCAAACTCCATAAGCCCTACAAACTCCCCAAGCTCCACAAACTCCCCAAACTCTCCAGGCTCCACAAACTTCACAAACTCCCCAAACTCCCCAAACTTTCCAAGCCCCACAAACTCCCCAAACTCCCCGAACTCTCCAAGCTCCACAAACTCCCTAAGCTCTCCAAGCTCCCCAAACTCTTCAAGCTCCACAAACTCCCCAAAATCCCCAAACTCCCCAAGCTCTCCACGCTCCACAAACTCTACAAACTCTCCACGCTCCACAAACTCCCCAAACTCTCCAAGCTCCACAAACTCCCCAAACTCTTCAAGCTCCACAAACTCCCCAAACTCCCCAAACTCCCCAAACTCCCCGTGCTCCACCGGGGAGCGCAAAGAGCAGTAAAGTCTCGGGACAATGCACGCCAGCCCCCGCCACGGGCGCCGCCCCCACGGGCTGAGAATCACGCCATCTGTTGGCGTCGCTAGGAGCGCGTAGGCCAATTATTTTTACCACATGACCTGGCAAAGCAGAGTCCCTCATTTGAACATAAAAAATCTCTGAAGTTTCTCGTTCATGTTTCAGCTCGCGTTCAGTTGCGCTGTATTTTTTCCCCGAGGTCACAAACCACGCACAACATCCGCGAGGGAAGATTATGTCGACGTGAATCCAATTATGGCGCCTGAAATAATTGTCAATTAGCCTGTACAGGACAATCAGATGAATATTCTCCTTATAAAATCGAGCGTGTCACAATAAAAGTGTTATCCCACTTTGAATATTTAATATGTATCGGAAAACTCAATATCAAGTATACATGAATATGCGAAGTAACGAATAACTAAGTAGATGTTGTTCGCTGCCAACACTGACACGAATTTTTCTATATTTAATTAAACATTAATGATCAATTGCAGTAAAAACACTTTGCAACATTGTATAAATAGTTTGTGAAGCAAAAGATATTTTTGGTAGGTCACTGCATCTTCTAGAACATATTTTAAAATTTGTTTATAACAGATTACGTCAATGAATATCGTAGCCTTCATTATCAATTTCTCTGACAGTAAAAATTAGAACAATTTATTCAGAAAACGTCCTGAGCATAGCACGAAAAAAAAATTATTAGGCTCTTTTGTAACGTAGTACAGAAACATCGTTAATTTAAAAAGTAACCAAAGTAAAGTACCTCCTTAAAGGAGAAGCGCAACTCTTATATTAAGAGGAGATGAGGCTCAGTGTAGGTGGACAGTGTGTGTATGATGATCATGTGTACCATGTACCCCAAAGAATTAACTACATGTACTTGAAAAGCCGGGCCGCTACAGTGCATTAGGACCGGAAGCAAAGTCTTTAGAGACACCGCTACAATTCTGACCGGACCTACGTAAACAGTAGTGATCGCCTCAGTAGACATGGGTAAATGGAAGTGATCGCCTCACTAGACATGGGTAAATGACGAAAGCTGTTACAAAATAAAGGGAAGTGTCGTCACGTCAACATCAAAGTCGTAATGAATCAAAAAACCTTACGGCCAATGCGCTTTTCATAATGGCCTCTCTGGACAAACCTGCTGCCGTGAAATGACCACGAGAAATGTCTCATCATTCAAGTGGTGACTCGAGAACACGTGGTCTCATCGAGATCATTGCGGCAGTTGCGTGGTGCTACAGGTAGCTCAAAAGGCATCTTCATGAAATTGGATTAATATATCGAAGAGCTCAGCATTTATATTGCACATATCCTCAGATACAATTATTATAGTTACTCAAGCCGGAATTTTTCTATCACAGATTTCGTTGATTAAGTCGAGGTTCGTCCGAAATGAACGAGGAAGCTTTTTCCCGGACGTGTAAGTCGAGAGCGCCAGGCGAGATCGTCCTGCCAATTAATTCAGCTCCAAAACATTCCTTGCATGAGAAATGGGGAAATTTTTTGTAGCTAATATTCAATTGTATTAGTTAACTGATTGCATGCTCTAGCTCATACATCACACACACTACGATTTAAGGTACATTTTACTCATTCACCGTGCACATCAGGCATTATGCACATCGTACATCATGCACATCATGCATTCACTTAAGGTTGAACAAATACTGCTCATACGGAGCATTATATTCATCTGATAATGAACGACGGCTATATGAAATAAATGCATATCTACGCAGGTTACAAGTTTATAAAGTGTTCTATAGAGGGCACTGAATTGAAAAAAGAATAATAGAAACCGATTTACATGAGCATGTAAGCGCTCGAGATCTTCCTCCCAGCTCTGCCTCGCGTGGCGCAAGCCAGCGAAGAATGTCGGCCAGGTGTCCACATGCGCTACACCTGTGATCATCAATTCGGTGCCCTTTGTGCAACTCGCCGTACATCAGGCGCGGGCTGGTCCCTAGCCTAGGCACCTACAGAATACTTCTTAGTTTATAAAGACTGCTCTTTTTTTAAGCTTTATAACGCCACTTGCCTATCAGACGGTTGAACTATTTTCGAAATTTATTTTGGAAGAAAAATATAACTGCTGGGGCGTCGTTCTGCCTATCCAACGGGGAATATGTGGTGCGCGCCTGCTGTACATGTACAGGGAATTTTTAAGAACTATACATCTATGAAATTTTAAGACATACAAGTTCCATGTGATATCATATTGTTGCATTCTTAGAGTCTACCTAAAGGGAAGAGTTTACGGTGATAAGCCGACAGATCTGCACCAACTCAAGGCATCTATCGAGGCAGAAATCCGGCGAGTTGGACCAGCGCTGACTAGTGCCGTAATAAACAGCCTCCGCACATGAAAAGTATAGTCCTCAAAAAGTAATTAAAATAAAACTTGTAATTCTCAGGATTCTGTTGGTTTTCAGGCTTTCGAAATCCTTCGATCATTTCGGAAGTTATTTCAAATTTCTTTAAATTCTGTCATTTAAAATCCCCTTGTACTTATAACCATGCGCTGCTCCCCCAGTCTCTCCTCAGGTCGTGGTCATCCCCATCGTGTCGTGCATCGTCGTTTTCCCCATCCTGGTGCTGCTGGTGATCTGCGCCCTGCGGTACCGCGCCATGAGGGCACGGCGCTTCGACAAACTCTCCCGAGGGTAGTAGAGCCGAGAGGTCCTTAGAAGGTCTACAAAATAAAACAATAATAATTATCATCTTTTACCATTATATATTGCTTCTTTGTTAATTTAATTCGTCAAAACAATATATTCGTCAAAACGTCAATGAATAAAATTTAATTTTCCTCCCCAATCGTAGCTGCCATCCCCCGCGTCTGCGTGTCGAGGTCCGCTGTCTAGAACTGAAATCTTCCAACTCGTCCGTGTAGACACTAGGGCTCGGGGAAACTGTTGTAAAGTTAATGTTGGATTTTTTGACTGGACATGTACGTAGCTGGGTACAAAATGGCACTCATACACAATTACATGCCTGGGTACAACACATTACATAGGTGCAAGTACCTGGCTGGGTAGTAAAGTGGACCTGGGTACGAGCACACCCCTGGGTACAAGTACCTGGGTGGGGCATGAGTTGAGTCATGGTCCTAATAAGTACATGTGAGCAGCAATGGGCATTAGTGAGTTGTGATGAGGAGAAATGGGTCGGAATGTGTGTATCAGTAACTGTGGTTCGGTAAAGAGATCAGTAGTCATAATGAGCGTCACGCTGACGCTGCTGTAGCTGACGCGGCTGTAGCTGACGCTGCTGTAGCTGACGCTGCTGTAGCTGACGCTGCTGTAGCTGACGCTGCTGTAGCTGACGCTGCTGTAGCTGACGCTGCTGTAGCTGACGCTGCTGTAGCTGACATCGACCCGTTGCCTCCCAACACACCCCTTCTCACGACTTATCAATCCCAGCGCCGTAAAGAACAGCCAGACCTCGCAGCAAATTCCTCTATCCTATGAAGGAAACTTTGAAAAATTCGAGGCGTAGCTGGTCCTCAGCCAGGCGGGCCGAGGCTTGGCAGCACGTCCGCTAATTGGACGTCCGCCCGAGGCCTTCCAGCGGTGGAAACTTGCGTTAAACTTTTTGTGTGCTGCTGCCATCGGTGACTCTCGATGAATTCAAGTATTAGATTAAAATCTGAAGCCTGAACGTGAGAGACTGTAATTTTTAGGGAATAATCCCTGGAGGAAAATATTTTAATTTCATTTAGTGTTCTAACTCTTTGCTTTTGCTTGTCCGGCCGTTGTATGAAACGTCTGCTAAGATATGATAAAAAATTTATTACAAAGTGTTAACATCCGCAAGTTTCTTAAAGTTTTAATATTTCCATTCATTTGATTGAAATGTTTTTTTTAATATGATATTTGATAATTAGATGAAAAGAAGTTCAAGTGAAACGTCATTTGAATGACGTCCCAAACGATGCCAGGCATCCTTTGGGATTCAGGGCAGGGCAGCCAAGGCAGAGGTCTCTAAAAGACTTGGAGCTTCTACTTCAGTTCTATTTTCTGCCATATTTTACTATATTTTATGTAACCAAGAACTGATAAAATGTATTTCAGTGAGGATAAAGGAATCCTAAATGTTTTTGCGTTGCTGGTTCCGATATTGAGAAAAGACGAAATTTTCCGTCCTATCTGCCCAATGATATATAGTATTTAGTTCTTACTTTAAAAATAAAATATTTATTTAGGAACATCTTTTAGAAACAGTCTTTTCTTAACGCCTTTTATATTCTTCTGATATTTTGAGGTACCAAGTAACAATACTTCATCCTTTTAGTTTTATTTATTTCATTCAATATTGTCTACACTCCATGAGGGGTTTTATAACTATGTACGACAGGCATAACTTATTTCTCCTCTTAAACTGTGATGCTTTATCCCGCTACCATCGTCGTGCCCCTTGTAATCGAGCCCCCTGCTTGGCCCCACAGGAGGCGGTTGGGGCTAGCCGGGGGGGACCAGGGGACCCGAGGTGGTGCCTTGGAGGTCTACAAGGACGGTGGGTGACGTAGGGGCGGTGCCCCTCGTGCGTGTTGCATGCAACAGAGCTGGAGGAATGAGTGTGTCTTGATAAATGCGGTGGTGAGAGTCACGAGGGGGATGTGGTGATGAGTGGTGTGGTGTTTGAGACGGTGATTGGCTGGTGTGGTGATTGGCTGGTGTGGTGATTGGCTAGTGCTGGGCCGCTTGAATGGCATAGCCAGGAGCCACGGCGGGCCAAACGAGGAAAATAAGGAAATGGAAATTAAATTAGGGAAAATGAATCCATTTCTAATGTTCATTGACCCGGCAACACAGTTAGGACCAGCCAGTTTCACAATTCCGTCACTCGGAAATATGTATAATCCGGCATAATTTTTCTAATATTGGTGCGCTAACAGTGCACCAGATGATGGATGCTGGAATGGTCGAAATGCTGAGGAATGAAATAGTGAAAAGTGAAATAGTGAGAAGTGAAATGGGGATAAGTGAAATGGGAAAAAGTGATAAGGTGAAAAGTGAAATGGTAAATAACGAAATGGTGAAAAATGAAATGGTAAAAAGTGAAATAATGAAAAGTGAAATGGGGAAAAGTGAAATGGTGAAATGTGATATCTTGAAAAGTGAAATGGTGAAAATTGAAATCTTGAAAAATAAAATGGTAAAACACGAATTGGTGAAAAGTGAAATGGCGAAATCTTGAAAAGTGAAACGGTTAAAAGTGAAATCGTGAAAAGTGAAATCTTGAAAAGTGAAATACGAAAAGTGAAATAGTGAAAAGGAAAGGATTGCGGACGGAGGTCGTGAAAAATAGCAAAATGGTCCGACAAGCCCTAAGTCCCCAAGCTGCCGAATTGGGGAAGTTCGGATTGTTCTCGTGCCTTTCTCATATTTTTCATAGTCATTTACGAGAGCTTCCCAAGCTCCCGAGATCGGTACGTGAGACACGTGACGTACACGTGTCTGGCCTCTGACTGGTGCTCCGAGGGGTGCCCCAGGGGGACTTTCGCACGCAGAGCAGACTGGTGCGTGTGGGAGGAGAAGCTGGGGTGCGTGTGGGAGGAGAAGCTGGGGTGCGTGTGGAAGGAGAAGCTGGGGTGCGTGTATGAGGAGAAGCTGGGGTGCGTGTGGGAGGACCTGTCAGTTGACCTCTCAGTGGGTTCCGTTGTACGATGTTCGCGGGTTGCGCAGTAAGACTTTTAATTAGTTGTCAATTACCTGACAGGCGTCAAGTCTGCTCACGGTCCTCATTTTGTGCCCTATCGAAAGGTCATAACCTCACCTACCCTCACCTAACTTACCTTCTGTACTAAGTGCAAAATTTCACTTTAACGACTCTGAATGTTTTAATTTAGTTTATCCTGTATTGCAACAGCAACATCAATTTTCCTTTTAGCAGTAACATTTGCTTGCACTGTAATTTATACTAAACCTCAACTAACTATCTATATTTTCCTCTGCAAAAAACCTTGATAAATCGGCCTAGACTGCCCTACTCGCCTTCCTCTCCGCAAAATTGCCAGCAAATGCTGTGCAAATTCAGCCCCCGGTAGTCTGTGTGAGCTCTTCCAAGTTGAAACAAAGCCCTCAGTAAACCTTCCAGGGCTGTGAGGAGAAAGTAAACTTGAAATGTGTCGAACATTCCGTAATAAATATGGCCACACTGCTAAAGCATTCATGTGCACACGGTACAAGAGCGGGCTCGTGTGCAGCGTTATCACATTACCCAGTGTACTTGACTAATTGGCTATTCGCACTAGTAAAGTTAACTAGCAGTACTCTGATTCTGACTAGGACTACTCGTCACCTGGTCCGAAGCGTTTACCCTCGCTATCCCCCTGCGCAGGTCGGCCCTTCGTGCAATGCAGGAACGGCAAGAGGAAGACTATAGTCAGGTGAGGGTATATTTAGCGAGGGGAACACCGTATATAGTCAGGTGAGGGCATATTTAGCGAGGGGAACACCGTATATAGTCAGGTGAGGTTATATTTAGCGAGGGGAACACCGTATATAGTCAGGTGAGGGCCTAATTGGCGAGGGGAACACCGCCTACAGTCAGGTGAGGGCATATTTAGCGAGGGGAACACTGTATATAATCAAGTGAGGACGATATTTAGTAAGGCAAAGACCATATATGGTTAGTTGAGGACCATATTTAGGCACTTGAGGAAGTAATGATAATAAAGTATGAACTTGCAAAAACTTTCATTCACTCGTGCCATAAATTACTTCATTGAAATCAAGCAAAAAAAGATTCGTAATAGTCAAAGCTCAGGGCCCCCCGACTCACTCGACCATCTCGCGGAAGGCCTACAATTGCCCTCTCGTAGCCGTCCATCGAGAACCCAACACGCGGGTCAACTCCTCCTTCTGAATGAGTCAGCTCGAATCCGAAGAATTGTGAGATTTAGCTCGACTCGAAACAAATTTGTTCTTATTTCTATGAAATCATTTTCTTTTCTTCAGGCTACTGTCTTTTAGAGCCTAATAGGTCCGGGAATACGTCAGTGTATGAAAGACAACATGCCTGGGAATATGTGCCTCTTTTAGAGCCAATAGGTCTACCTCATCCCGGTCGGTAGCCCGGTCTGAATTCCTTCCTCTCATAATTTGATTGAGTTTCTCTATGAAAAGTTAAAATTTGTTCAAATTAGATCACTAAAAGTGTTTCATTTTCATTCAATAACTAGCTCATTAATTTCATAGTTACATTTAAGCTCAGTGTTTGTCATTTCAATCCCTCCTTTATAATTAATATGGTAGGGAGGGACACTGGCTCGTCACATCACTTCACAGTATTTGGTCTCCAATTAAATTTCCGAACTTTAGCCACAAAATGCAAAATTTGGACCAGCATTGCAGTGTTGGACCAGCGAGCGCAAACACTGTATGGTGCGCAAGAAAACTCTGCGCGAGATGGGCCCAAAAACCAAGTTTCTCGTGGGAAAATTTTCCTTCGTTTTTATTGATCAAGTTCGAAAACTTGGTTAGAGACTTAATGATGTTGAAGTGCACCATTTGAGTAGCAATATATAACTTCGACTCTTCGCTACTCAGTTTCCTGATTTGAATCGATTATGGAAAGACTTCAAAGCAAGCTATTTATCAAGCAATCAAAAGACGTAAAAGATACCAAATATAGAGTGGCGAATTGCGAGCGCACGTACAGTAGAGGATGGTAAAACAATGTAATGAAGTCTAAAGCATTAAAAACGTGAGACATTTGGTAAAACTGGTATATAGTAAGCTAAATTGAAATGTTTGCACCGATCTCCTTCCCACAGTTTGAATCAAATGATCAATCTACATCCACCACTATTTCATAGAAATGAACCGATGTTGGACTCAGAAATATTTTCAGCTCATGATAAGGACAATAAAGACTCACTGTTCTGAATTTATGAAGCACTTTCACTGAAATTCATATAGTATCCGATAACACCTCGAGGAAGTCTTGAGGAAATGCTGGAGGTTTTATTCTTCCTTTTAGGACTCGAAGGCGCGCAATTCTTTTTTCTCGTTTACTGTTGCAGATTCAAGCCCATGCCCGAGCTGGACTTGGACACCGTGGTCGAGGAGAGGTCTGAGTTTGACGCAGAAGTCAATGCTCTGGAGCTGCTGCAGACCCCTCAGGACCCCACCAAGCTGTGTGTCCTGAACCACCCCGTCTCCTTCAGGAGCTTCCGGTTCGGGTACGGTGCGTCCGGCCAGCCCGTTAAAAAGACCGGCAATTCTGGTAGGCCAATCGGGTCCCCGAAGCCAAAGAGAGCAAAAACTCCAGATGACGTCCTGATGGATCACAAGGAAAACATCAAATCAAACGGATCTCAAAATACAGTCTTGAGTTTAGCGCCCCCGTTGCACTCCCCCGTCTCAGCTCTGCAGCTGCTCACGACAGACGTAGATGATGAGCCTGCACATTCCGACCGGTCGTCGGTAAATTGCCATCCTGAGGCTTTGCTGCCACAGAGCACCGATACCATCGAGGCAAATTCTGTGACTGATGAAGGCCCGCTCGATAAAGGCTCATTTGTCATCCCCAGTGTGTCAGTTCAGGCGTGCCTGGACGATAGCTCCGACGATTCTTTGTCTTATATCGACAAGTCGGAGGAGGTTCAATTCGTCAACGAGTGCTGTAATCCAAGTGTAGTAAGGATGTCCACTACTGGATATCAAGCGAAGGCTTCAGGTAAAGAGACTAGTTGTGTTATCCAAACGAATAATTCTAGGAAATTTACTGATAATGACATTTCATCTTTTACAAATGTATCACTTACGATTGACAGAACAAGCGTTGATAGAAAACCATTTAGCTTTAAGTACTCGGAGCGTGGCCTCTCAAGCAGCAAGAAAGGCTTAAATGTTACAGAATCAACTTATTGTAGTAAAGAAAAGGGTGCGAACACGACTGGAAGACCAGGCACGTCACAAGCTGTTGACTGCACACCTAATTCCACCACAGGTAGCGAAGAAACTAGTCACAAAAAATTAGCAACTTCTGGAGAAACTTGCGATATGAACGCGCAATTTCATGGAATATCTTCTAAAAACGATTTAAAGTGTACTAATAATAATAATTTCACGTACACTGAAACTACACATAGCGTCAAAGAGTTCGAAAATTCTTACAAAAATAACTTAAACGGTGCTGGAACAACCTGCAATGCGTACATAAAACCTGATGATACAACCCTTGGAAGAAATTCCTTAGCGGCCTCGCAGCCGGACACTCCTTTTATTTTTAGCAAAAAATGGGGAAGGAACCCACACAAGCCGACCCATTTGGACGACCCTTTAGACTATAGACAAAACCTGCTCTTGATGAGGAGTCGCAGTGCTGCTGACGTCATCGCATCTTCAGGCAACGTAAAGGCCGACATCTTCGCCCCATCACTGATGTCAGACGGTGGCAGCAGGAGGCGACCGTGCGGTGGTGAGGGCGCTGTGGCGGCACTGCCACTTCTGGGCCACAGCCTCGATGGTTCCGTTAGCGCACCACAAACTAGGAACCGTTCTAACGCTTTGGATCTCGCAGGCTGTACTGTCAGAGCCTCCTGCCAGCCCCAGCCCGACATGGAAGCCGGGGATTGTGAAGACTCGTTTGGCTTCACAAGTTCAGTGTCCGCATGTTCCGTAGAAGAGCTCGTCGAGGTGGACGAGCACAGCGACGGGGCGGAAGTTTGAACTCTGTTTCCACGTTAAATTCGTGTTTTTTCAGTGTACTTTTTTACTCGTGTAGGCTTTGCGCTTTTGTAAATGGACGCTTATGTAAATAATGCAACTTGGCTCATAACATTTGGGGGGCGAAACGTGAGTGTTTCGTAAATCGTACGCTTAGTAATTTAGAGTAAACTTAAATTTCATGTACGTGATGTGTTCACAATCGTCAGCTTTATCTCAGAGTCTTTGTATTATAAACATGTTGAAATTGACATTCCGCAACCACTCGGAGTTTGTCTTTACTGACTTTTTTATTATTTGGAACATGACACGCGCCTTACAGCTCTCTCTCGTTTTGAAGTCGTAGCTGTGGTGTAACATCGCACGGGTTTGACAAACTCGCTTCTACACCCTAGGGATGTTGAAATAGTTGTTTTAATTTAACCAGGAATCGAACTCGCATTTGCGAGTAACAACTCGTGGTCATCTGGAGCCCCACACAACGTGGGACGGACGAGCATCCGAGCACGAAGTTTAGGGCACCCTTCTCTTGCCACTCGGCCTGCTCTCGTCCCTCATCTGTTGATGTCCTCATACTACGACAAAAATATTCGGCTTGAGATGTTTCGTACGTGTAAAGATTTCAAGGATACTTTCTTCTCAATTTTCCGGGAATAATCCTTGTTTTCAGTTCAAGCATCAAAATTGAATGAGCAATTGGATTGAAAGGTTATTTTGTTGGGCTGTAAAGAGAAATATTCGCAGCAAGCAAGCCACAATTGTGTTGCGAGGAATGTTGTGGGGAAACTGTTTTCATGTCATTTCTGATGCCCCAAGTTGATATTCTTTACTGCAGTTTTGTAGGAAGTGTTTCCTTAAATGTTTTTCGGTTCTTAAATGTTAACGGACTGCTCACACCTTTCAAAGCTCGGACGCTCCCCACTGAGTATTTACTTAAAATCATGTCTCGTAGTTCAGCAGATATTCTCATCGACCTGGTCATAAGTGAAGCTCCGGTCTGCTTATTCCTGAGCAAGAGGACCGTTTGCGCATTCCAAATAAGATTATTTTAAAGGCGTTTCTACATAAATTTGCGGTGCAGAGGCCTGCAGGCCTGCTGCTCTGGGAGCTAGGAGCATGAGAGAGCTCCGCTTGAATGGCGTCCCACGCATTGCGCTCCGGTCTTCTTCATTACGTGCATATTTTACGATACAGAAAACGGATATTGAATTAAGGAAGCTCTGCGGCGTAACTCTACGGCTCGTGCTCACGCCACAGCGCCTTCACTTGCCGCTCCCAGTTCTGTGCTTTGCTTTTAGGGGAAAATAGAATTTCTAGTGGATTGAGGTCCTTCTTGGCTAGGATAATTTATTTCCTCTGCATTCGTTTGTAAAATTTGAAAACGCTCAATGTATTCGAATTCAAATATCTTTATTTCCAAAAACGTTGCAAGGGTGTTTTGGTTTATTTCTCCAAAGGAGAATATATATCTATTAATCAACTATGTGAGATATTGTTTGGGATTTTTTTCGGTTCAGAGGAATTGATCAATTCATACCTTGTTCGTAATGAAGATGACCCTCCCCGACGTCGGCTCGCTGCCCTCAGGGCTCTCACATCATCCCTTAATTTTACAGTTTTTTTCTAGTTGACTGATATTTTTGTACTGTAAAAGCATGCATATATTTTTTCCTGAAGGCGCGGGAATGCTACTCTGTTTGCAAACGGACAATAACATTAAGACGATATTTCCTGTCAGTTGGTTGGATTTTTGCCCCAACCAAAGACACTGCGAATGTAGGAATGACTTCATTGTACGCCGCAAGTTTGGTACACGGAACTGTGGAGGGCCAGCAGCCGCAGAACCAAGTCTGCATCCGCTGTCGTCTGCCAAGGACAGGATTTGCATCTGCAGAGATAAAGCATGGCCTTGAAAATTTGAACGTTATTGAGAGTATATCAGATTTAATAACTGTATCTTCCTTTGCAACAAACAGTTAATGCGGAGCGAGTCCAACAACATTTGACAATAAATAGTTCATAAAGGAACATCCTGTCACAGACATGTAAGTTTTTTTGGCTCATTTCGGCGACATGGTTTTATAACAATCGTCTCCTTAACTTCAGACATGACATCGCACTTCATACTTTGAATTGAAAAATGTTCATCTGAGAACACTCTGCAGTTAGATGTTTCCTCTGAGTACTCAAATTCATCGTTTTTTCCCTCAAATATTTTAATAAATACAAAAATGGAGATTGTTCTTTTCCACTGTTATACTGAGTTAAATTCTTTATTCAATTCATATATGCAATTCAATTTTAATAATTAACAAACTTTCAATCATTTACGCCGACATTCCAAGTTTGGAAAAAATTGTGATGTGCGTAGATAAGTCAAAGGCCATGCTGAATAAGAAATAAAAGAGCTACATATAGCTCACATTTCAAAATAGAAAAATCATAAGCTCAAATCATGCAAAGCAAATTTAGGCCACGACGAATGGGACTTGTCGAGGCCTAAGCCTTCAGGCTGCAGCCCCACAGCTGCAGCCTTACGGCTGTAGGCCACGGCCCAGGCCACGCCTCGTGATGGCCTCCGTCATAGACCACGCTGCAGGCTGCAGACCACTCCCGCCAAACGTGACGTCTCTTCTCCCCACACCCAAACTCTTCGAACGAGAAAGTTACTGGCATCGCCAGACCCCATTTGGATAAAGCAAAGCGCTTGAGGCTTCTCTAATGTCCTCCATTCATTTCTATCTTTGGAGCAGAAGCTGCAATCAAGATAAACCTTCCTCCCCCATAGGCCTCTAATTGATCCCTCGACCCATTGCCATGGACCTCATTTTCTCTCATGAGGCAGGCTGCGTAAGCCCCTCGATGACATGACCTTCCTTACCCGTACACTGAAGATGTTAACTTCCTTGTAAAGTCCTCCAACTCACAATTCCTTTTTTGCGCCCTAGTCCTCATTTAACCATGCTGTAATGTTCAATTAACTCTTCATTCTTTTCGTCACGGATTTATGTTCTTCTTAAGCATATACCGCAGTTTGATTGCCTGAGTTTTAAATGTGCGTGAATATCAACGGGAGATATCAACAAGCGAATGGAGATTTTTGCCCATCCCCAAGAGGTTAGCGTATTTATGTTTATCTGGAGAGTTCTAGACGGGGGCGTTGGGCTAACCAGTTTTATGTTGCATACGTAATAATTTCCTGATGAATTACATCCACCAGCACACATGCAGTTTGAACTCGATGACTGCAGATCTCCTCGACCCTTTATTGCCCAAATTAATTTCTTTTTCAGCGGCATTTTTGATACGATGCTTTCTCATGAAAGCACATGGGTGTCGGGGCAATAAGCCAGCACAAACATTAATAATATTTCCCGTCCCTCATGTCCCTTTAAACAACCACAAAACGCATGTACTAGTAATTATGTAGAGTAACTAAGTTGAAGCTCCAGGCAGTGAAGAGTTAAGGTTCTAATTGATGTTTTTCTAACTCTGCGTCGCAGGCTTCTTCAAAATATCCAAACCTCTGAGAGCGCGAACCCGGACACCCGAGCGATCTCCAGGCGTCTCCCAACACCGGCTTACCAATAGATCTTCACGTTTATTCTTCAATTGTTTTCCTTCATTGCTTGTGTCTAACGTTGTGAGGGAAGTTGGTGCTCCAATCAAATTAACTTCAGCAGGTGTCCGCGAGCTGAACTACAGAGAAGCGCTCATGTAAAAAATATATATCTTTGAACATGGGTCGTCTTATTTCTATCCTAACCGAGACATGGAACGATGACAACATCCTCCAGAGTGCTGCATTGGAATAACACTCGTGCACACTGAGCGCATATTGAGGAGCAAGTCACTAAAGTGAGAGGGGGGGGGGAAGGGTAACACAGAACAAGACTTATTTATTTGTTGCCCCCTGGACATGCTGGCCCCTGAACATACTGGCTCCTGAACATACTGGCCCCTGAACATACTGGCCCCTGAACATACTGGCCCCTGAACATACTAGCGCCTGAACATACTGGCCCCTGAACATACTGGCCCCTGAACATACTAGCGCCTCAACATAATGGCCCCTGAACATACTGGAAGAGTAACATTTCCCGACGGAGACTTACAGTAGCGAAGAGAGCGCACACACATACGCACACACACACACGCACATACACACACACACGCACACACGCACACACACACACACACGCACACGCGTCTGCCCTCTGTGAGACTGCTGAGCAGATCTGACCGAACTTTCGGTAGATAAGAAGCATTGCCATTTTTGAATTTACGAATTAGAATGAAATAGTTTCCCATAGTGAGTGGAAGAAAGAGCGTTTGATGCAAATAATCTATAGAGCATTTGTGGTCTTGAAACATCGGAATGGACTTTTGTTGACTCATTTGATTACACGTTAGAGTTATTTGTTGATGTCGCCTAAACGAAGCCAGGGGGCACGTGTATTTTTGTGAAATTCAGTAAAATTCCGTCGAGCTAAAGTGCGGCCTCTNACGAAGCCAGGGGGCACGTGTATTTTTGTGAAATTCAATAAAATTCCGTCGAGCTAAAGTGCGGCCTCTATTCAATCTTCCTTCCTAAGCTATAAAGTTAATGGCCTGGCCTGTCCAAACTCCAGCAGGCTGTATTTTGCTAGCTCCATCCTGCCTGCCTTCGCTCCCGCCAATCCCATTGCCTCTTTTTAGATTCACGACCCCACGTGTCCTGCTGCAAGCAACTACATAAATCTCACCCCTTCATTATTTCTTTCCGGAAAGGTAATACCTTTGTGTTCGCTGTTTCTCTTCCTTCCTGCATGCCGTTCAATAATTTTCTGCTTGACTCTGTTCATTTTCTACCAGCTAGTCAAATTTATTTAGGTCTTACAAAAAGTTTTCCCACTTTTAAGAAGCTTCGCAGTCCAACGACCTAAAGAACGGGACGTCTAGAGTGCTGGCGGCCATGAAGACCTGAGGCGACCTGAGGGGAACTCTTCGAAACTTGATACTGAAATTCTGGTACTTGTTTCCCTAGAGTTTTTGGCCCGGCTAGATACTGTCGAGCTTACATGCTTTTTCGATACCCGCTCATGTGGAGCCTCAATTTCTGTAAAAACTTTCAAGAACTCAGTCGACTGACTGACACTTTTGCCAAAATGAATTGTGAGTTGAAAATTTTGCACTGAAGCAACTTATATACAGAGATATTTTATTATTCGCACTAATATTTTCGTAGTTGGACATGCGTCAAAAACATTTTCTGACATCAGTAAGCAATCATCAAACCATAGCATAATTTCAAAAAGCTCCCCACAGAAGGTAATGGTTATCATGCCAGTTACTGATGCTCTCACTCCCTACATTTATGTGAATGAATGTTTACACAAGCAGGAAATGCTGTACAGCACTGTAGACTGTTTTGCACAGGCAGAAAATGCTGTACATCACAACAGACTGCGTTATACAGGCAGGAAATTCTGTACAGCACTGTAGACTGTTTTGCACAGGCTGGAAATGCTGTACAGCACAACAGACTGTGTTATACAGGCAGGAAATTCTGTACAGCACTGTAGACTGTTTTGCACAGGCTGGAAATGCTGTACAGCACTGTAGACTGTTTTAGACAGGCAGGAAATGCTGTACAGCACTGTAGACTGTTTTTTTATACTACTGACCTGGCGCTAAATATCTAATATTGGGAAAGACCGTCTTGCGTAAATTTATCTGTTTATTTATTTAGCTTTTATAGATATGGGGTCACGCTCAGCTCCCATCACACCATCGGAAAAGGATGTCACGTTCATCTCCGCTTGGGAAATGCTATTCATTTTGACATTAATATAGTAAGTCCCATCATTTTGAAAAGTCGCCCGACTAGTCTTGAATAGTCGCGAAGGGAAAGTCACACACAGGAAAAGTAGCGGCTGCAGCAGTGACTAGCGTGGCTTGACGACTTCTAGCGTGGCCTGACGACTTCTAGCGTGGTCTGACGATATTTTAGCTTGGCCTGACGACTTCTAGCGTGACCTGACGACTTCTAGCATGACCTGATGATATTTTAGCTTTGTCTGACGACTTCTAGCGTGGCCTGAAGACTTCTAGCGTGGTCTGACGACTTTTAACGTGACCTGACGACTTCTAGCGTGGCTTGACGACTTCTAGCGTGGTCTGACGACTTCTAGCGTGACCTGACGACTTCTAGCGTGACCTGACGACTTCTAGCGTGACCTGACGACTTCTAGCGTGGCCTGACGACTTCTAGCGTGACCTGACGATTCATCATTAACATTTTACGTTAAACCATTTTCATTAAATATTTTATTATTCATTAAATATCAATACACATTGATTTTATGCACTATCAACAATGCTCGACGTAGTTCATGAATTACTGTATTCCCTTCAGTATTTACGCTCCTTATCTCTCCCCCACCTGCCCCACGTCCCCACCGGACGGCGTCCCACCATGTCGTCCCAGCGAGCGACAGTTGCATTCATCAAGCACCTGGGCAAGTAACTGGCCGCTACATGCCCGGACGTAAATTCTGAGACAGCTTTTTTCGTGAAATTCTTTCTTAACATTTATGCGACCGAGCGATGATGGTTTGGTGTACTGAGTGGCTCGGAGTGAGTGGCAGCCAGTGAGTGACAGTGACTGAGTGGCAGTGACTGAGTGACAGTGAGTGGCAGCCAGGGAGTGGCAGTGACTGAGCAGCAGTGAGTGAGGAGCACTCGAGCATCAGGCTCACATGGAGTGGAGTCGATGTTCTCTGCATGAAGTTCCCCCTGTTCCTCCAGTCTCATGGAGCACAAAAGTCTTGAGCAGCACATCAGGGACAACGAGCTCGGGTCGTGAGAGGTGAGCAGTTCGCTCACAATTGAGAAATTGCAGGGAAATAGTGTTTTTAATTCTGCTTGCATTTCTTAATTTGTCTTTCGAAATAACGCATCAGTTCAAAATTACTTCTCGGCGCAAATTGATGTTTGGTTGACACCCTTTTGAAGTTTGAGTTCCATAACGAATTCTAACTCGACGTAGGCTGTGCTAGCGAAGCCTGAAGTGTTCGAGAATAAGTCTCAGTGTTTTTTGTAAAGAAATGAGCGACCAATATCATCGGGGAATTATGTCCCCAGCGTTATTTCTGTTTAAACGAACACATGAGACATGTATTAGTAATTATGTGATGTAACGAATACTTTGTCACATACTGTGTGCACATATGTGCTTTCAAATTAAAGTAAATTTCAAACACATCTCATTTTCCATCCCCCTCAGAGCAGCAGGAATCAAGAGCCCGCGTTAGCCGAGATTTATTTAAAAATTTGCATTTTTTAAAACTGACATCGACTGGAATCTATAATTCCTACCAACTATCTCAAATTCATTGAGCAAATCTGAAGCTCAAGAAACTTGGGTGTATGAATATTTGCTCCTGTTCGACTTCCTGAAGGCAATTTTGGGTAAAAAAACGCATCCTTTGAACATAATAAGTTCTATTTCGGAGTCGTGAACGCGAGGGGCCCACGCCGTTCAGCCATTGAGAAAGGAAGCAATAGAAAAGCCTTAAGACTAGAGCGCAATGGAAATATATATATATATCTCTAAAAAGTCGAACAACACGGTACAGTCGGTGGTCGCACAGCCGCCAGGCACGCAGCAAAAGAACAGCACAAAGGAGGCGAAAGTCTTGACGCTCGTTCCAGCGGGTCTGGGCCCCAGCTGAGCTGGAGTGCCCGGTGCTGCAAATTACTTTAGGGTTATGATAATAAACGACGGTTATCTAATTACTCTTCAGAACCACACATGTAATATACGAACATCGAATTCAAGAGAAAATTTCATGTCGTATGGAGACCAAATGTCTCAGGGAGGAAGGCATAGTAATTATCGATCACGTCTGTACGATCCTAGCGTCAGGTAAACTTTTCAGGAACGCCTGTCGCATGTACCTCATAAATACTCCTGACACACGTCCTTGGTCTATGTACTTGACATGTGTATGAACCTGTCAAGGGTGCATTTCAAGGCCAATGGACTTGAAAATTCTGTCAAGCATGCGATCCTCTCAACAGGTGCACTTGTGCAGGCGAACCTGTTACGTTAGGCCTCTCAGTATCGCGCGAACACAGAATAAGAGTTGGACACAAAGCCTTCCTGGCATAATTTGAAGCCACATGCCAAGATGGTTACCAAGAATGCGATTTTTCAGAAATCTAGCCATAACACGAAGAATAGGTCGAGTCATCAAGATGGGACCTAGACAAACACATAGGGTGTGAGGGCAATGTGCCCCATCTAGGCATAGTGCCCATCATGATCGAACTTAACAAATCCAAACTGAAATTCGTGTGGACGCGTCGCAACATTCTGAGATTGTAATTGAGGACTTGAGGGGCTCCAACTGGGCCGAGCACGACCCCACAGAGGCGGTCCCGAGGGCGGGGGCACTACAAATGAACACAAAATGCAAACAGTGGACCGTCGACACGTCTTTATTTACATGCCATGCTGAGCAGCACTCGTCTCCGCCAGGCTGTCCTCACGCACCTGGAAACTCAGTGGAGGCTGTAACTGACGGAGGAAGCAGTCACAGCCGTAACCTATTTACAGGAGACTTGGCTTAGGGATGTCCATGTGATGAGAGAATAAATATAGGTCTCATGATTCAATTCACAGCGTTTTGGCCTTTGCGTTCCGCGACTCATCTTAACAACGCCCTAACACAATCTAACGAAACTTGAATTCAACAGCTCGTTAGTCAGCCAAACTAATTGGAAACTCGGCAGCGTAATTTGAATAAAGAATTACCTCCAGGCTCCTACTTTTCATCATTATAGAGTTCATATCCTATGGATGTTTAAATTTTAGCTTGATTTTTAAATTTCATCTGAGAGCAGAAAGATTTTGCTTTATATTGAGGGTGTGAACTATGTGCTCGCACCAAAGTTTAAGGAAAGTAGGCATTCGGAGATCTTGAACAATTTAACAAAACCACGGAAAAGTTCGCAGCGCAACGGCACACACTAGCACTGCCAGTCCCGACTCGATCATATCTTTATTGAAGATAACGCGAGTCTGAGACATACCTGTTATCATTTGTTGTTCCTGTCTCGCAATCTCTGACGAGATATGAGACTGAATTGATTACCTGACTTAATGAGGCCAAGTCTGACCTGTGTACTGGGGCCATTCAGAGAGGACCTCTCCGTGCATTTGCAAGACGTGCCAAAATTCTAGGCCATAGTTACCTATATTTGTCGAGCAGCACGGGAATAAGAATTTTATCGTCCATTGCTGTACAGACTCAGGACAGACTCTCCCAGCACTTCGCCTCTGGCCCACGCAGGACAGCGGTGCTTTGTTCACCACCCGAATACCATCATCACTCGAGTACCGTCACCACCTGAGTACCATCACCAGTCAAGTACTATCACTCGAGTACCGTCACCACCTGAGTACCGTCACCACCTGAGTACCATCACCACTCGAGTACCACCACTCGAGTACCATCACTCCTTGGCCTGGACACCACCGCAGACGTTTGACACGCGACAAGAGGGGGGCGCAGGAGCCTTAGCAGGGTCATGTGGACTGCCTGTTCTTCTTAGACGAGCCTGAGAAATAGAGAGAAACATGCAAACTTTAATTCGTGCACATAATTGTCAAACTTCGAGGAAGTGCGGCAACAGAGCGCCCGAACACGGAAAACAGCGACAATGCATTGACTGCAGGGCTGTGAAGACCTGAGCCAGGCCCGCTCCTTCTACGAATTCCAGAAAAACGCTACAAAAAACTTCCATTTGAAATGTTTAAATTTTATCTTCATCTAAACAATGGAAAATATTTTAAATACGTGAACATAGACGCAGTCAGGGATTCAGGCGCCGTGGTGACGCTATGTCAGGGCCCCTGCAGGCTGAGCAGGGCACAGTAACAGAAGTTATCGCGCTGCACAGCGGCTGACGGCAGCCAACCGACAGGTACATATGTTAATCATTCGAGCTGCACATCTGCCCAGTAATTAAGTTAGATCTTCATGACGTCATTCGTGACGGAAAACATAATACCCGTCAAAAATTTCCATTCGAAAAGTGTGTAAATAATCTTGTACTGCAGAGAAAAGAGTTGAATTTGTTACACACGAATCAATTGGATGAGACATACAGTATATAGGCAGTAAAAGCTCCATAGCCCCCTAATAACTATTTATTTTACCAATGTACAATTGAATGTTAGCTTACTTTCCAGCGTCACACTTCTTTGGAGAATTATTGCTGTGCTACTATCCAGCATCAGAGCGAACTTGTGTTAAAAGCCCGACAATATCCACTTGCTTTCTTGGAAGATACAAAATCTCTGAGAAACTCTACGGGAGAATATTGCCAGCATTCCGATAACTTGAAATTGTTCCGATTGGATTTCCGAAAGCTTGCATACTTGCGATAAAAGTTCGACTGGAGTGGAACTGTGGCATATTGGCAAAATATCCCCGTGCTGCAGGGTCGTTGTGGTTACGAGATGAAAGCAAGGTTTTCTTTCCATATAAAAGGAGGATAACTATGGTCAAGAATCTAAGTTTGAACGGTCCAGCCCTTCATGTAGTTTGACTTTGGATACTCAATGCACATAGTTAGTATGCATAAGCAAATCAAAATTATGCCGATAGAGTATGTGCTCAGGCATATAGTTATTAACTTTGTTTTTAAGGTAATTGGTGATAATCGAGAGCGAATCCAGCATCTGTACCTACAACCACTGCCCAAAAAATGTTTACCCAGCGAGAAAAAACTTTTACCCTAACTCATATCAGATTAGATATTGAGATGCGGTCTATGGTTTTCCAAACTGTAGAGGTTTTAGCGATCCAGCCCGCTGCATACAGGCACCGATGAGTAGTTAACCGTTTGGACAGCTGTACAGACAATACTAATACAGACAATAAAAGGCTGTACAGCTAATACGTATACTGACTACAAAAGGCTGTACAGATAACAAGTATAGATGGTAGCAGTGTGCAGATCCATTGCTAGCTGCATATCAAGCAATATTCAATACATGCTGTGTTCTACGTAGCATTGCTACGATAAACGTCTTAAACGTCTCAACGTCTTTTGGCTTCCCGTCAGAGCACAACCCCTAACCTTTACAAGTGTGATCTCTAGTACATTATTCTATATATCTAGAGATATCTTGGCAAGAACAGGTTAAAAAGACGTACGTTTTGGTGGACCTACCTGCGTGACCTTAGGAAGGTACTTTCGAGCAGAGGCATGGATCCCGAGAAATGGCCGCATCGAGGGGTCTCCGTCCCAGTCTAACTTCTCGATCAAAGCTCCCCCTTACTCCCTGGACGAACCTTCCCTCCCAATCTTAAATTGCTCTGCACTGTGCGACAGTGAACGCCTATCGCTATTTCTGAGACTACAATCAGTGCATGTTGCTTTTTAATACCTCAATTAACGAACATTCCTTTACTATGTCCTAATTAATACGTATTCCTTTATAATACCTTACGTCCCTACACATTCCTTTACTATGCCTTAATTAACGCATATTCCTTTCCCATGCCCTAATTAACGCATATTCCTTTCCCACGCCCTAATTAACGCATATTCCTTTACTATGCTGTGATTAACGCAGATTCCTCAACAATATCTTAATCGACTCCTGTTACTGTTTATTACTCCGTAATTGCCACCTGTTAGAGGATATAAGGCAGCCATCAGCCCTCATTAGTGTTCACCACTCTAACACCTATCCTCACCCCTGTCCACCCCGTGCCAGCAGACCCACTCCAGGGCCCGTGTGCCCGAACGCGGCAGGGCTGTTGGTGTGGGCCGCGGTCAGGAGGCTGCGCGCTAGTCTCAGGCGAGCACTACTTTGAAAATGACCCGAGGGAAATCGATCGTCCCACCTTGACTTGTGAAGAAAGGGAGCATCGGTACTTCCCGTACGGATTAACTTTGTAGAAGAAAATGTAAAAGTGAAATTGATGCATTTCCTAGTGTGGTGTACCTACGGAAATGTGTGAACGGTTGTTGTGCAAACTGTACATAAATTATTTCAAGTCTTAAAATTAGCAAGCAGTAAACTTTCGGTACTCTGACTGAAATTCTAAACTTGTCATTATTCAAGCGGTAAATTTGTCTCAATACAAGTTGTAAGCTTGTCGTGATTCAAGTAGTAAAATTTGCCATTTTACGACAAAGTTCACCCTAGAAGCTGCACAGTCCATTCTGGCCCTGCAACTGTATTTTTCTTCAATGTAATTGCATATTTGTCATCATGAATTGATGACAATGCCATGCGAAACGTAAATTTCCAGCAGTGAGTAAACGTAAATTAACTGTGATGGACTGTGCCAGATGTTTGAAAGTAACTATGCACACAGCCGAAGCTGAGGCTTGCGTTGAAGAAACTGTCCTTGGAACGATGGCTCAGCTAACTGCCCTGCAGCTGTGGTGTGTGAGCAGCCTCCTGAGCGGCCCCTGGGGCAGCTTTGTCTAATATTCATGAGAAATGAGCGGTCGTGCGGGGAAATGTTAATTGTGCAGAATGCCAGAGGCTTCTAATTCACAAGTCCATCGGGACACGTGGCTCAAACTAATTCATATACTTACAATGAACTCAACCGCGTGAACTTATGTTCAAATGTTTTTGACTACACAAAGTTGGTTCAAAGTTAATAAAATATAGTCAACGGAAAACAACTTTCCACGTGGATAAAGTCAAAACAATAATGACTGGTTAGAAAAGTTCTTTCGGCGATAATTGGAGACGCGTACCAGTTTCATTATGGAGTTTTGAGCGCTTAAGAATATCAAAGATGTAAAGATGGTCATCGCATAGAACACATGAAATGTTATCATGTAGAGGAAAAAATGAACTTTAAATCTATTCAGTTTAAGACATTTCTTAGCTTCACTTGTAGGAAAATATGCTACAATGGTTGTTCTGCCGCAGCAGAGCCAGAAAGTGTAGAGCGTTAGCAGGCTGTTGTTCCCAAATCTAACTTTGCCGTTCACCACATTGTTGTGTTGCGCTGTCGTACCTAGACACCCAAAGTCCCCCAGTTTCCCCAGCCCTACTTCCTCATTCCCCCAGATAACACTGCCTCACTCCCCCAGCAGTCCCTAGTCTCCCACTCCCCTCACCCGGCGTAACTGTACAGTTTCACCCACCTGCTCTGTTGACGATGCACGCTGCAGGGTAAGCAACAACCGTCGGCAGGTGGCCTGACAGGTCTAGGCATTAATACCCAATGCGTGCAGGCAGACCTGACCGACAGACCTGCCACCCCTCAGTGCCTTGCATACTGTACTTCCGATCCTCTTGGACAATTCCTGAGCACAGGCTCACCTGTTCAGGCGGACACTCCCTGCAAGTCTAACTGAACACGCGCAACCTTCGGCTGTGACTGTACCTGCTGAGGCAGAGCTGCAGGCAGGCGTCGAGGCATCTCTGGTCTTGGCGGCCGAGAACCAACCACCTCCGAACACCTTGCCCAGCAGCCCGCTGTGGGCACCGACCCGACGAGGGAGTTAGCGGCACATCCTCACATGACAAGTGTGGCAGTAAGGACGGATCGCTCTGACCTTTATAATGGCTCGATGGGGCCACATATGTACAGCATATTTTATTCATTTCTTCTCTTGGAAGTTATGCTCGTATGCTCTGGTTTTTATTTTAAGCAGTGTTATTATTATACTGATATATTTAGGTACAAACTTTTCTTCATGTCTTTGCACGTCCATCCTTTCTGCCCCACCCACGCATTAAAGCGCGAACATTCTCTGTTCACAAGCTGACGACAGAAGCTCAC
This sequence comes from Orchestia grillus, assembly GCA_014899125.1. Classification (NCBI taxonomy): domain Eukaryota; kingdom Metazoa; phylum Arthropoda; class Malacostraca; order Amphipoda; family Talitridae; genus Orchestia; species Orchestia grillus. The sequence goes on along the minus strand of VOMN01071928.1, from coordinate 4,561 downwards.
AGGGACGTATTGGCCTCATCACAATGCAAGTTCAATCGTCATTGAATAGATGTGTTGCGTGTAATACGCATACATTTGACAAGAGTTCAGTTAGTGCAACAAACAAGACATTCGGAAATCCATTTAGAGGTGTTTCTTCCATGCCCAGCGTTTACACCTCGCGACGCCCATGCTAGGTTCCTGAGAGTAGCTCCCTAGACAACTGTAGCACGTGGACAAAACCAAAGTCATGCTTGTACAAATCCAAATCATTACACATATACTAACGAGAAACACTTTCATGCTACCCTAGGCAGAACATAGAGTCCAGGTGTTTTCATTTGCAATAAAGAAAGAACTTTATGTGATATTCAGACGAAAAGAACTTAACATAGGGTTTTTTGCTTGCAAGAAATATTTTTCGTTTTAACAGGCCTATTGAGACGATTATATTAACCTCATCACGTGCGCGGAGGGACACTTATGGACGAGATAACACCCAATGGAGGCGTGTTATCCAAGCCCTTAAAAGTCATAGCCGAACGAAAAAAGTACAAACTAGGCCTCAGAAAACTTTCAACTTGCAACATTTCCTAGCCACAACTGACATCACGATATTTACCCCACACAATTGACGTCACAATATATCCCTGACACAACTGACATCACAATATTTCCCAGACATACCTGACGTCAGAATATTTCCCAGACACAACTGACGTCAGAATATTTCCCGGACACAACTGACTTCACAATATTTCTCAGACACAACTGACTTCACAATATTTCCCAGCCACAATTGATATCACAATATTTCCCAGACACAACTGACGTCACAATATTTCCCAGACATAACTAACGTCACAATATTTCCCAGACACAACTGACTTCACAGTATTTCCCACGACGTCAGTGAACAATGAATAAACGTGTCTCCCATACTCCCACGCTCCTACACTCCAACACTTCCATATCCCAACACTCCCACACTACAACGCGCCAAAAATTCCACACTTCCACACTCCCACTCTCCCACACTCCCACACTCCCATACCACCACACTCCCATAATCCCACAGTCCTACACTCCCACACTCTTACACTTTCACACTCCCACACTCGTACACTCCAATACTCTCCCACTTTCACACTCCCACACTATCACACTTTCACACTCCCACACTCCCACACTCTCACACTTCCACACTCCCACACCCCTACACTCGGTTTGCGTGTCTAAACGTCGAATTTTCTGCAAGCGGCAACACTGAGCTAACACACGCAGTATCGTGCAGCTACACATGGAGTGTACATTGAGTACATGGAGTGTACATGGAGTACATGGAGTGTATGCAAAGCACATGGAGCACATGGACTGCACAGAAAGCACACTGAGTGTATATGGAGCACATGGAGTGCACATTGAGTACATAGAACATACTTGGATCAAAGGCCAGGACCAGCTGATTACTGGGCATTTGGGATAAATTCGACAGTAATGCTAGTCCTTATTTATCTCATTTGTAGAACGTTTTTACTCTCACCACACGTCATGCAGGAACTGTTCCTAGTTTTTTCAAACACGTGATGGCATCGAGAACGCCAGACTGGGAACGCATGATGGCAGCGAGAACGCCAGACTGGGAACGCGTGATGGCAGCGAGAACGCACGACTGGGAACGCGTGATGGCAGCGAGAACGCACGACTGGGAACGCGTGATGGCAGCGAGAACGCACGACTGGGAACGCGTGATGGCAGCGAGAACGCACGACTGGGAACGCATGATGGCAGCGAGAACGCACGACTGGGAACCACTTGAAAGTTGACATCAATATTCTCCCCCTCCCCCCCCACACACCTGCCCCTGTGTCCGTCCTCGTCAGTGTCGTTGCTGAGACGGTCCTGGGAACTGCGCGACCCCTGTGACCCCTCGTAGGGGAACTGGAAGGAAGTGGGGGAGGTCTGCCCCCCCATGGTGGGAGGCGGTGACCCTGCGGTTGGGGAGCTGCCCTTGCAGGCCCTCAGCTTGGCGAGGTCCTCCTCCAGGGCCCTGATGACCTCCTCCCGCCGGCACAGCGCGAACTTGATCGCCTCGACCTCTTCCCGGTACTGGGGGCAGGGGGACCGGAGTCAGTAGGGGGACTGGGGGGCTCGGTATGTGCGAGTCATAATGAAGGGGAATTAGTGAGTAGATGTGTATGCACCCGAACCAGGCGAGCGGGGCTAGGCCTAAATTTTGGCTCTTTTGAAGGAATGCAACGGAGGAACAGTTGCTGATGGATGGGGTCAATTATACGCAAAAATGAAATTGACATAAGCGTGTCGAGGTAAAAAAATAGACGTAGAATAATAGAAGTAGAATGGAGCCGTTACAACTGACGCAAAAATGCTGCAATACAATGATTTTTTAAAGGAAATGTTTTGCGTAGAAATGCCGACGTCTTACTGAGCTACAATTATTTCCTTGCTTAGAGTAGCGCAGATATTTACAGAGTGACGCAGATATTTACCGAGTAACACAGATATTTACCGAGTAACACAGATATTTACAGAGTAGCACAGATATTCCCGTTGATTTGAAAATCTACGCACAATTTAAAATCTAAAATGGTCACTTTTTTCTGAGTTTGTTTGCTTGAAATGACATTTACCCTATGCAATCTAGGAAAATTACTACTAAGCTTTCACCCGAGTTTCAGCCCTCGCTTGCTTGTTTTTTCTCAATACTTTTATCGAGGCGGTGCAGGGGCGGGAGGCGCAGGCAGACGTGACGCCAGCACCTGGTGTGTGCAGTTCGCACCTGCACCTCACATCATGTCTCGACTCTCATATGTCGTAAATATATTTAGTTTGAGGGAATTCCATTTACCCATAAATTTAATTTTAACTTTAAAGAACTTGACTTTTATTCTATTGAACTTGATTTTCATTTTGATGATCTTGACTTTCACTTTGCAGAATTCGTTTCATTTATAGTAACACAATCTCTATTGGAGTAAGTTGAATCTTATATTTAACACTTTGCCTCCGATGTGGGACATATATGGTACACGCGATCATCTAACCTAACCTAATGTAACCAAAGCACTATCATGTATAAATACAAATTTTCAACTTTTCGCCAAATTCGTGTTCATCAATCGAATAAGCTAGGTTTGATTCGAAAGAAAATTAATTGAATAACCAAATTTGTGAAACCAAAATCCTTCATTTTTAAACTCCCAGCGGAGATATTTGTCGGCATGTAATTTTACCTGTGTGGAGAACCGGAGTCAAAGTGTTAAGGAACTTGAACATAAATTTTTGGAAATGGATATCCATTTCGAGGATCTTGAATTTCATTTGGAGGAAACAGACTAAGAAAAAGTAAAGTGGTCTAATAAAACTGGCTGAAATTTGAATGGAAATACAGGGAGTCCTCGCAGCAGCAAGGCAGGGTGAGACTTGTAGCACAATTTGAAGTTGCATTTAAAGGACGCAAGGTGTGACCCCAGTAGCCCAGTAGCCCAGTAGCCCAGTAGCCCGGCAGCCCAGCAGCTTCATGTCTTTTCCGCTGATGGGGGGAAACGACATGAGGAATTCTAACGCATGTGACGCGGCTGACGCGCCGAGCTGACGCAGAGCTCAGAAGGTCTGACACTAATGCCTGACGCGCACGACTTCGAGGCTGTCTTTGGGTGGCCGCCAGCCTGCTCGGCGGCTGAGCTCTTCTGAGGTACAGCGGTAATTCTTGCACACACTGGTACTCATACACTCACACATGGACAACATACACTCACACAGACACACTCACGTTACCACACCCACAGAACTGTAAATTTGGAGCCGCTCTTCTGGAGCTACCACACATGGGAGCTATGTACGTGTACTCCAACGACGTTACATGTGCGTACGTATTACGGCCACATGTACGTACGTATTACGGCCACATGTGCGTATGTACCACAGGCACACATCACTCTGTGGAGCGGTCAAAGTGAGGTATGCTGACTGAGCACCTGAGGCCTGAGTGCAGGGTTCGATTCCTGGCGTCAGCTGGACGATTTAAGCGTGAGCCCTGCACTGGGACGAGCAGGTGTGGCATGGAGTCAATTACAACCAACTCCGAGAGCGAGATGCCTGAGGATCCTTTGATTTTGACACGTATTCCTTCATAAAAGTAATTACCGTGCTCCAAAGGAAAATGTAGAATATCTTCACATCACAGGAGGCAGGAAGTACATCACATGTACATCTTGTACATCCAATCGTAAGAAGCGCATCACATGTATCCCATCTACACGCCACCATAAGAAGTACATTCCAGGTACACCAAGTACACCCCAGTACCTGGGCACACCAAGTACCCCCCCGTTACCTGGGTACACCAAGTACCCCCCCAGTACCTGGGTGTTGGAGGTGACAGCCTCAGCCAGCTGCTCCTTGAGGCTCTCGTTGATGTACTCGTGATGTCTGGACACGATCACTCGGGCATCCTCCGCCGCCTGCGCCTTCTCTGCCTCGAGCTCGTCTCGGAGGCGCTCTGAGGGCAGCGTGAGGGCAGTGTGAGGGCAGTGTGAGGGCAGTGTGAGGGCAGTGTGAG
>VOMN01071927.1:0-16814 GCA_014899125.1 Orchestia grillus | reverse complement strand
GTGGCAAGCGGCTGGGAGTCAGGGTTGCCAGGTTTGTCTCGCCAAGAAATGCCAAATGTTGCTAAGAAATATGCCAAATTAGGCCAAATTTTTACTAAATAATATTTTCCCCTCTAATAGCCTAAATCACTAGACGCAAAAATATATTATATTATTTTTTTTATTATATATATTTTCGCGGCACACCAAGGAGATAATGACGGCACACTAGTGTGCCGCGGCCCACACTTTGGGAATCACTGCATAGGGGTTCGGCCAGGCAGTGTTGCCACCTCCGCCGGAGCCAAAATTTCTGAAACAAAAATTCTTGAGAATTTAAAAATTCTTGGTATTAACACTTTGTCCGTCCGGAACCTCGACTGACGCGTGCCTAATGCACCCTTCGGGTACCAGAAGCCCCCCAAGTGACATTCTGAATCGAGTAGAAAAATAGGAAACTTGGGAAGTCAACAAGTTGGAAAAATTAAATTTTAACATGTATAGTAGGTGTGAAATCAGTGATGTGAACTGAGTTAATTAATGAATGGGGACCGTCCAGGGGCAGAATCTGCTTTTTTCCTGGGGAACGAATCATTTCAGATTTGGTGCCCAGACGTATGTGCACAACTCCATTTTGAAGTATTTTAAAAATTTTGTTCTCTATAAATGAGCTAAGTTGCATTATTCTTGCCCACAAACTTAAAGAAGTGATATACCTTGGAGTCAAAACAACATGTTTTAATAAGAAAAAATTAATGGAGGGATCATTTTTATGGAGTTCTACACGAAAATCACCTACAAAAAATGCATTTTATACATCATACTTTAAATTTAAAATGATACTATGTGTTCTGACTGCTGTACTGCACCGGAGTTCAGGGAGTGATAGTGGGGAGCATCTGGGGTGAGATCGCGGACTGAATTTTGAGGCGACTGTGAGCTCCCTCCCATAAGTTTTATTCATGCTCCCATGTGCAGTGCAGTAGTTGCAGTGCGTGCTTTAGAACCATTCTAAATTGATTTTATATGATAATGCATCATTTGCACACTGATAATGTGTAACGTCATCAAAATTATTTCATCTCTCTTTGCCCTTTGTGCATTCAGTTTTACAAGTACAGTTTTCAAATTGTGATGTTAAAAAATAAGTATCAAAGAACCTTTTGTCATAAAAAATCACGTTCAAACCATTAAACAAAACTTTACCGACCAGTCCTCTTAAGTAATAGTGTAGGAACATGAATATGTTGGTTCTGTGAGCTAAAAAAGAGGAAATTAGGGCAAATCAGTCTGAGAAAATGATATCAGGTCCTATTTGTCAGAAGGTCTTCAATGAAGTCTAACAGTGCTATTCAATAATGAGGTTTGAATGAATACTAAATTCTTCTTTAAATTACTTACAAGTGTATCATTGCAAAACGCATGGCAACAACAGAGGACAATCATACTAAAACATCCTTGCCATTCGATATTGAAGTTGTTAGGTTTGTATATCTTATGCTATTGGGACTAGCTTGCCCAAGGAGACACTGTTTGGTAACCTCAGATTTCACTAGGCCTAAGAAATTCTATCTTTTGTGCCCCCTTTGCTTCTTTCCATTTTCATGCCTTCTTCTCTGTTTATCTTTTCTTCGCCTTGCTTCTTAACTCGCTATTTTGATATGCAGGTGATTTTATGTGGGGACATTCCTTCTGCATATATTCCCCATTTTCGAAAGTCAATTATAAATCGTCCCATCTCTTTTGGTGCGATATTGTCTGAGTTACTAAAGCGCTGCCACTTTGCGACTACTACTAATCTGTATTGATGTAATGAACTTATTTTTCCTTTTACCTTAGGTTATTACTCAAACAAAGCTTCAAGACTTTCACATTTCTGCGAGAAGAACTTAGATAAAATCAAGTGTTGGGTGCAACAAAAATATCTGATTGTTTTGGAAAATGTTCAGTACCAAAACGCCTAAGTGTTTTGGAGGGGTAATAAAATCTTTGTTTAAAACGAAAAAAAACTCTTTTACAGTGGAATTCAGCGTTTTATCATTTTGTTTTTTTACAAAAAATTATTTATCACTATTTAAGTGTGAAAAACGGCCTTCATTTTCTTCAATGCAGAGTTGTCCAAAGTTCATCATCACTATGCATAGAGTGTTTCTTGGTATGTCCCTTACCTCACAGGCAATAGTTTTTTTTAGTTTGTCCAAATTGCATGGTTTTCATCAAAATTTGTCCAATTTTAGATAACCCCATAAGAAGTAATCACAAGCTGAATGTTCGGGTGACCGTGATGGCCGATATCTCCTCTAAATGAAATTAGACGTGTGGGAACTAGCGGTCTAAACATGTCCATGGAAGCTCGTGATGTATGGGGCATTTCCCCGTCTTGCTGGAACCATACTCGGTCAGTGTTCAGTCGCATTCCTCAAATTTGAGGTCTGAGGAAGTCCCTTAAATATCGAAACATGTTGCTCATAGTTGACCGTAACAGTGCGGCAGTGTTGTTAAAGAAAATGCGGGCCAATACTCCGCGTAGTTACCCACACGATGAATTTGTTTCGGGTTCATTGCAGACCAATGGTGACTATTCTGTTTGTTTACGAAAGCCGATAAATGAAAATTTTCTGCGTCGGTGATGGTTATGGTAGTGTTATCAGTCATTGTCGCCAATATCGTCTCTGATAAAAAAGCGTCGTGCCGAATGATCGTGAGGTCCCGAGTGAGCACTATTTTGTGTGCTTGGAAATGTAAATCAATGTACAGAATTCGATTGCATGTTCGATCTGGAATGTTCAAAGCAGCAGAATGACGACGAACTTAATGGCGAGGGCTATTCTGAATGGCGCAGTGCACTGCTTCCACATTTTCAGGTGCCCTCACAGATCTTGGTCTTCCCGTTTGCTGACGTTTTGTTATTTGCGCTGTCTGCCATAAGTTTTGCACCCTCAATAATATCGTGATCCGAAAGGGCCCTCTACTGTGACATCCAACTTTGAAATGTCCAAACGTCCACTCGGTTAGCACGACCGAATTGTTATTTTTAAAACACGTTTCCGCAACAAACGCGCGATGTGACGCGCGACGTGCCGCACTCCAGTTTGCCATGGTGACCGATGTGGCATAACTTCCCGAATTCGCCTACCCGTCTCCTCCTTTCCTCCGACGCCCTCTCTCCCCACCGCTTTTCTCCAAAAACCATCGGATATTTCTGCTGCACCATGCACGATACCCTCTTATGAGAATGTTAGTTTCTAAGTTCTTCTGAGTTGAAGTTTATTTTTCCGAATGAGTGAATGAAAATGCAAAAAATGTGCGGTATGTTCGAGCGTCTTTGGTAAACAGTCATGTGAGAGAAAATAATCAGTTTAAGCATTCCATTCATTTTAGCACTAAAATTTGATTAACAGATGCATTCTATTCCCAGAAGTGTATCTTCGCATTCTCTAATAACTTAGACTATGATTGTTACAATTTTTCGTGTTTTTTTTGGTAAATAGGATACGGCTTTCATGTTAACAGGTCCTGCGTTTCAAAATTTCATTCCCCGATGACAAGTTGTGTTTAACTACTCGAAAACTTGGGAAAAATAAATTTCAACTTCAGAAGTTCTGAAAAACTAACCACTTCATTTCGGAACCTCAGTGTCTTATGTTTTAATTAAATCAATAACCTCTTATGTTTGCTAATTGCTATCGTACAGAACGACGCAAAAATCACTTCACTATTTTGAAAATTTATTACATGACAACTAATACAGCTATAAAAATGTTTTGAATATGAAATGAAAGTAGAAAATATTGAAGTATCATCCTGTATTGATGATACGAATTTGAAGCATATTTTGTAATCGAAATTTACACAATATACCATAAAAACGCCGAAATACAGCAAGAACCAACGAGTAACGACAGTGGAAACATGTACAGTATATCCCAACTAAACCCGTGCCTGAACCGAGTATTTTTTTCTCCGTATCAGTAATACCATCATAAGAATGTAATAAGCATTTAAATTCTAGCAAAATTATCCACACAAGTTAACCTATGGTTTTACTGATACGGATAAAAATACTCGGTTTGGGTTTTTGTCGGACATACTGTCTGCAACGGATCGTTAGTTGCAGTCGAGAAGGACTTGGTAAGAACGTTAAATCAGCAAAGACCTTCCAAACATCGCATTTTCGCAATGGTTTTAAGATTCAGAAATTTCGGCTCTATAGCAGACAAAGAACGCTCTAGCAGACAAAAATCGGTACGATTGGGTGTTTCTCAACGTGTTTCATTGAGTGTTGCAGCAGATTTAAAAATGTCGACTAGGCAACGTTCCAGTCAACTAGGAATTTCTCGAAAATCATTGCAACGCATCCTAACGAAAGATTAAAAAAAAATTCCATTTGAAATTCAAGTAACACAGTTGTTGAATTTTGCAGACGATCAGCAAAGGAAGGACTTAGCACGTGCATTTCTATGGCTGACGAATGACTTCTACCTCGCACCGCATCATGTCTGAAGAGGCCCATTTCCATATCAGTGGGATATTGATGAACAAAATCTGGTGTGATGAAAACCCTAGGATAATACATGAGCTACCACTCCATGCACTGATTACCGTGTGGTGTGTCAGCAAATGTAAAAATCATTAGTGCAACCGTGACAAAGGAGAAAACTGCAGACAAATGATTCCGGAATATGCATTGCCACAGCTGAAAGATATGGACAAGCAGAATTTGTGGTTCCAACAAGATGAGGCGACACCACATACAGCAAGACAAATCATGGCAATACTAAGAGCTGCCTTTCCTGGTCCTTTAATTTCATGTTTCGGGGGCTTTCCGTGGTTACCACTGTCTCCTGATTTAATACCCTGCAGATTTTTTCCTATGGGGTTACCACAGAGGAAAGGTTTAAATCAATATGCCTAATACTCTCCATAAGTTAAAAAAATATCGAAGAAATCAACAGAATAATTCGATAGTTCGGAAAAAGTTATGGAAAATACTGCATACAGAACATGTTAGTGTTTAAATTATAATAAAGAACATTTAAAGGATATCGTATTTAAATAGTAAAATTTTGAGAATTTCGGTTTCATTTCCTGTGTAACCTATTTTCATAGCTATATTAGTTGTGTAATAATGTTAAAATGGTGGTGACTTTAGCACCAACCTTTATAAGTTGGTATGTATGCAACCAGTATTAAGCGATGTTATCCATTGCCAGGAGGCAGTAATTGTCAACTGGTGTTCAAAGATAAATTGCCACACAAAAGCTAACAATACACCATTAAAAATGTCATTTTGTGTGTTTATAATCAAAGCTAAAGGAAACTTTTACTGCTCATAGAACATGCGTTTAAACAACAACGGAAACAGTCAGAAAAATGAAATTAACAATTAAGTTGTTGACACAAAAATATCAACATTAGCTAATGAACTCAAATGCTTACACCACGTTTCAAATTTTAACATTTTATATAAATACTGTGCAAGGTAACATTAGTAGAACGTTTTTAAGTTTCTTTAATGTTCTGGATTAGGCTATAGGCACCTAATGTAGGCGAGACAAAAAATATTGAATCATTCTATCTGATAAGCGGCGTGTTAATATTCACACATGGGGATGCAAAAACAGATTGACTAAGATCTGCGAAAATGTAAATTTTTATGATAGTGATTTGATTATAGAAACATATTTAACCAGTTGATGGTTCCATTGAATTCAGTTGGAGTGGTAATTCAACACAGGTAGTCTCTCAATTCTACGCTTCCTCTTGAAAAATCTGGTCGTCCTTTTATAACTGGACGTGGATTAAACTTATTAAGAAGAAAGGTCAGCAATTCACCCAAAGTGACTCTTAATGGACTTTAGCAAGACTTAGAAGGGACAAGAGTTAAAGTTAGTAAGAACGTAATTAGTCGATCACTTTGTCATTACTTCTTTAGATGTCCAGGGAAAACTGCTTTTGAAACGTAAACATGTTAGTGATAGACTGAATTTTGCGTAAAAGTGAATCAGCCTGCAGAGTTTCGAAATGACATACTTTGGTTGGATGAGATGAATATAGAATTGTTTGGCAGGAATGCGGTAATAAAAGATTTGGGAAAAATAGGTACTGAATACTTAACAATAAAACCACTATTCCAACTGCAAAATTTGGAGTTTGTATGTTGTTTTGGAGGTGAAATTTGCAGGTGTTGAAAAAGTTGAAATAATTAAAGGATAAATGGAGAAAATTACAGAAATATCGTAGGGAAAGATCTTAGAGCAAGTGCGCATTTACTGAAATTATAACCAGATTGGATCTTTCAGCAAGACGACGATCCGAAACATACAGCAAAGCTATCACAAAATTGGTTAAATTCTGATAAATGTATAAAATTAGACGTTCATTGTATACATGTACACATATTTGTAGCAGACTCTATTGTAGGCTAAACTGTATCCTGGCCGTGCGATGGTATGCAGGCGACAGATACGTGAGAAGTTGTGCACATGCGTAGGCGCTGCATTCTTAGCCCGGGCCCCATGCAGAGCCAATCAAGCAACACCGAAAGGGTGAGCGAACGCGGTGACAGGATACATCTCTAGCTAGCGAGGGAAATTCTAGAGCATACTTCGAGACGGGCGAACGTGTGACGAGACACCTGGTTCGTGTATAAATTCACATGAAAAATAATAAAACATAAAATTTGATAATGATAAATATGCTTCCCTATTTTTAAAAACACAAACATGAAATTTTACTTGCATTGACAAATCATGATAAATTACCCTACATTAACGAACCAGATCAAGGGTTGAGAAATCGCTTCACACCTCATACATATATGAACGCACCCATCGACCTACAGAAGAAGGGTATAAAAAATACACAAATAAATTTGAACATATTCACCGTGCTGATTACACAGGAAATCAAATGTGCAAAAATACACGGAGAGCACGGACACGGATTAAAGACGCAATGTTCTGATCCACAAAGCTCGTACAAAACAGAAACATCGCGAATCTCGTCAATATCCGAACACTGCAAAAGTTGCAATTAAAACAAATCTCACGGGGAATGGCAATCAACATCACACAATTACAATAATCAAATTTGGCATTCGGTAATCGTAAATTAAAATACTCGGAAGCAAGCAAGCCGCCATTCTTATTGAATAATTTAAATTACTATACCTCGTTGACACCCTATTTTGACTGACAAGTACCCCATTTCTTCAACTTAATATCACATAAATTTTCAACTGACAATCACATTACTTTGCTTCATATGCCGAGGCCGTGCAAACATTTTTAAACGTCGTCGTCCAACCTAAACCTTGGCACGTGCAATATTTCGGGAATTATTTTTGAGCTGGCACTGTGATGACACTTCTAGCGTAGCTGCGGCGTTGTATGAATTCAGTTTGACAGTAAGTTTGGTGGGCAGTTCCGACGTGGGCGAGTTCTTGTGATCCTCTCTCACACTGAAGTGCACTCGACTTGGCCTCCCCCAGGTGTTCTTCCGTTTATCTCGACGATGCCCCATGCTTCTCCAGTATTGAAGTTTGTAGGGTCTTGATCACTGCTCCTCGCGAATTGCTGTGATGATTCGGAGGAGTTGCTCTGTGGTAATTGAAATTATCGTGATGCGTTGGTGGGTTAAGCGGCACTCAACGGCGGAGTCCGTAGGTATTACAGTTGTTTCCGAAATACAAGTTCTTAAAGACCTTTCAAGTACGGGCCGTATGCCCGAAGGGCACACCTTGCGCTCCGCTGAGGCCCTTCTTCCGACAGCGACCAAAATCGAGCTCCCCGATCCTCGATGTTAAGCTCAAGTGTCCAAAGTCCCGCCTACAGCTCTCTGTCGGATGTGTTTCCTGTGCGGGCCTGCTGGAATTTTTGCGGTTAACCCGTTAGACCAGTCTCGAGGACCTTCCTATAAAGTAATTTTTTTCGAGCACCACAGCCCCAACTTCACCCTGACATTTTTAGAGATTTATGTGTTGCTTTTCGAACGAGAGCTCTCTACCCGTGAGAAAGTTTATTCGTCAAATATTTAAGTTGTTATGCACGCTTCCAATTTTTTGGCCTTATTACCCCAGAAAGAGTATATTCCTAATTTCACCACAAACAGTTGAATTCCAGATGCATGCGTGGGAACGTTCTCGATGTGGCACAATGGGTGCTTGGCACCATCGCTGTGTACTAAAGTGGAGGGAACAAGTTTGGATTCAGGAGGCAGTCATGGATAATCAGCGATAGGGCTAGGTCTAGAAGAAGACACGGGGCGTTAGCCTAGGCTCGAAATTGACTAGATACTTTGTCATAGGTCCGAAAACGAGAAGTTGCTAGAAGATAGAACTTACTCGAACTGCGAGCTAGGACATTTTACTTAATCCCCATTAAAGTACTGCAATAACCCACCTAGAGCAGCTCGTTTGTGTCGGTCAAACTAAGTTGCTGTATGAGTTCTGCAAGTCCGCAATTGCGGTAGAGTTGGGGAAGTAAAATTCTGAGTTAAATCAGTTCAATACTAGTCGGATTAATTGCNTCGGATTAATTGCGTCTAAATCTTCCAGTAGGTTCAGATCTCAGTGCGATGTTTATTACTGCGAGTCGCTGTCATTGTAGTCAGCGTTTATTTTTATTATTAGTTTTTTTAACTTGAGCTCGCCTCACTTTTAGAGTCGATATCATTAATTAATTTGTGAAATAAGTACAGCGTGTTTCATTTTCCCCTCGGATTATCGTCAGATCTCTGCGCGACCTGCCTGCCAGCTAGACGCTACCATTAGAAAACGTAGTAAGCCGGCTTGAGCACGAAGCCGAGTACAAGTGAAATGAGTCGCATATTATCCACAGCAACGAATGGTATACATAGTGAATGTTCTAAAGTGGCCTAGTAAATCACCAGATCTTAACTCTAGATAGAATTTAAATTAGGATTCCACTAAAGACCACCGTAAAACCTGACTGAATTGGAAAAAGTTTACATCAATGAATGGACTAATATTACCTCAAACACTTGTAGAAAGTTTGAAAGAGATTACTTTAAGCGCCTTCATGCTGTAGTTAGTAACAAACGTTATGCTATAAGATATTAACAAACGATTACATGAATGGGGCAAACTTTTGTGTTCCTAATTATGATATTTTCGTATCTAACAAGGTATGTTTTATTTTTGTTTCCATTGTTTAAATACATCTTCTGTGAGCAGTAAGTTTGTTATCTCTCATGATAATAAATACGTAAAATAACATTTTTAATGGTGTGTTGTTAACTTTTGCGGGACACTGTATGTTCATGCTATTCTGTTCTCTAGGTACAATGGGCTCTTCAAAATGTCTACTCAGAGGCTGGTGATGGCAGTGGCGCTGTTGATTTACCTTTCAGAGAACAGGTCAGTTAAGTTCATAGTTCTTTGAAAATTTCCGGTGATCATACGGTTTTAGCTACGATTTGTAATTTATATTTTGCTTCTTATTACTGCTAAAGTTTGGTGGGATTTTTTATTGTGAGACTCCTCAAAATTTTGATGCTACTAGTTTTACCTTTCAATGCCCTAGTTATTTTTCCAAGAAACCAAACTTTTTGTGCAATAATATTTATGGAACATAAGTAGGTATCTGGCTGTTTATGTTCGTTCACGGATAGAAAGTAAGATGAATTAAGGAATGAAACGTAATTTTCCTAATCGCTCAGGGCCATATAGGGCTAGTCTTGTCTAGGTTGGTTTGCGTTAAGTTTTAAAACGCTGTAATCAGGAAAAGAAATGGCTTCAAAGTCCCGTCATGTGAGGCTTTGCTTTACAACAAGCCATGCAAATATATAAGGGTAAAAATGGTTGAGATTTTTAAACAATGTGCTGATCATTGTGGGCTTATAAAATGGTAAAAATGGAGCCAGTGACAGATTAAGTCAACGAACTGATCGCGGGCAGTTATATGAACATATTATCCGAGAGATTTTGTACAACATTGACTCTGTCATTCAGTCCAGGAGAAACCCTCGAAAGCTATAGCACTGAAACAATATTAAGGCAATCGATCTACCATCTTGAAACTTACTGAATTATGTCACTTCTTACTGTGTGATGTAATTAATCACAGTAATCAATATGAAAATGAAACACTGCTTATCCCTAGGCGTCTCTATTTCCCTCACTCAGGAAGTGCATCGCTGGACGAGCCAAAAATAAGAGTGTAATTTTAGCTTAGAAGTGCGATATTGCTCGACTTAGCTGGGTGAGGGTCGTGTTTTGAGCTCATCCACGAAAGATTATTTTGCCTTATGGGGCTGGTGAAATTTGAAGTTTTCTGAAAGCAAGCTCCTCTATTCTGATATTTTACTTCATCTTGTGTGCAATGCCACAGCTTGTAAACTTTGATTGCTCTAGTTTGAAAATGTTATGTGGACTGGCTACCCCGAGGAGGGACTGTTGGATTACTTCAGCTGTGGATAGGCTTTCGGGACTTCTACCTTTCGTGCTCACTTTGCTTCCTTCTATTTTTTTAACACCTTCGCAATCTCTTCTTTGCCTTTTCTTCATCTTTTTTGCTGTTCTTATGCGCAGGGTGTCCTGTGTATAAACACCTCTAATACATAGGTTCTCCGTTTTGTTGATTCCATACTAAATGGTACCTTCTCTTCGCTCAATTTGGATCATATTTCATGTGGATAAGGAGCTTTACACCAAGATTATAATGCTTGTAATAAGATTGAAACGCAATTTTTACCTATGTTTCCATGATTGCTCTGAAACCATGTTTACTTATTTATCGTAGCTGGTATTACGAGAAGGGATAAAATTGAGACTACTTCATGTTTTGCTGTAGGGTTGTGCGCGGAGATTTTTAATTCGTTTGAGTTTATTTATTTGCATGTCTATCTTATGCTATGGGGAGTAGCATCCCCAGGAGCACACTGTTAGGCTACCTCAGCTTTAGCTAGGCCTTCAAGACTTCTATCTTTCGTGCCCACTTTGTTTCTTTCCGTTTCCATACCTTCTTCGCTGATTATTCTTTATCTTTTGTTCTTCTTCCTTCTTAACTTGCTGTTTCTATGCATAGATTCCCCGTTCTCTTAAGTCCAACCCAAATGGTCGGAGTTACTAAAGCGCTGCTATTCTTACTGCTACTACTACTACTTCTACTAGTATATATTTATTTGCCCCTTGTTTTTAGTACAAGTGTATGCATGTCCTCCTCCTGTTGCGCCGTCTTGTACATTCCTCTGATACTTTCAGGCTGGTGAGGTTTGAAGAAGCAGCGTCAATGTTGGGACTGAAAATATATTCTGCTGAAGATCTGCCTAATTCTAAGCCAAACGAGGTTACCGTGGAGGATCAAAACAATTCTGAAGTATCGAATTTTTATAATACTGCCCAGGTACCAGATACGATTTCCGATAAACTTGAAGACGAGGCGGAAACATCTAAGGTCGTACAAAATAAAGTTGACGCCTCAGAACAACATAGCGTGCATCCTCCTGGCCTAGAAGCAGATCTTCAGCCCGTTGTCATGCTGTCTACTTCGACGAAAGGCACGGAACTGGTGCTGGCTCCTTCGTCACCTCGACCCACGGACGGTGGTGCTGCTGCAGCAGGACCCCGTCTGCCCACGGACTCCAAGTCATGCCCAGCTCATGCACAAAAGACTGCCAGTGAATCAAGTGTCGCCTGCAGTTTGTCCAGTCAGACACGGGCAAATGACGAACTTCAGTCTATGCGCTGCAAACCTGAGACGTTCAGCGCGCTGTACTTGGATTTAGAAGATTTCCTCATAGGAACGCTCAAGATTGGATCAGAACTGGCTCGCCTCTCTGTCAACGCTGTTGCCTGTGGTAAGCGCGTTTTTTTATAATTAACTAGGGGAACAAAATAAAGTCGAGGTGGGATATGGTCACACAATAATAAAGCCACGAATTAGTCTTTTAGCTGTTGTCAGTGGAAGACTGTCTCGAAAAAGCTGAATTTTTTCGTAGTTGCAGTGAGTTGTATATTTTGCCAAACTTTGAGGGTTTACTGAGTTAACCGACCCGTTTTTGCTCTAGCAGCGTAGGTGACAGAAATTTAGTGGTTAGCGTATGTTTAATCTTCTTGGTGTCTTGCCTCTTTTGTTTCTCTTGTGGTACAAGGGTATGAAGCATTTTCTCACATCAGAATTTAACATAATTTTTTACTTCTCTCGTGTAGTTTTTACCCCTTTGAATCATACTATATGCGTTCTTTGAGCCGTTCGGTATATCTGCCAGTGTATTCCGATCTGTCAGTGGGCAGCCTCACTGACAGCCTCTTAGACGCTAATAAATTATCTTAAGCCCCATGGAAGTGTCGCAGTTATCTAATTCGCAATCTAATCACCATGTTGCTTAGATTAAAAGAAATTCACTTGCACAAAGCGAACTTCAAAGCATTTTATACAATAATGAAATACGAAGAAAAGTGCATGTTCAAGCTATGCACTACACGAGTTCATCGAAGTTATCGTCCCTCATCAAATTAATTGTGTACGACTACTTCGAAGTTCTCGTCCTTCTTCAAATTAATTGCGTACGACTACTTCGAAGTTCTCGTCCTTCTTCAAATTAATTGTGTACGAATACTACGAAGTTCTCGTCCCTCTTCAAATTAATTGTGTACGACTTCATCGAAGTTCTCGTCCCTCTTCACATTAATTGCACACGAGTGCATCGAAATTCTCGTCCATCTTCAAATTAATTACGCTCGAGTGCATCGAAGTTCTCGTCCCTCCTCAAGTTAATTGTGCACGAGTGCATCGAAGTTCTCGTCCATCTTCAAATTGATTGCGCTCATTTCATTTGATTTTGATGGTGTTATTTTGCAGGAAACTTCGCGTTGCCGTACCGAGTGAACCAGTTCCTGCGGGAGCTGCACGCCGGCTACACGTTGCTGCACCTCCGCAACAGCTACCTCAGGAAGACGTACGACGAGCTCAAGTATTCACTCAAGAAAACAGAAGACGTGGTGTACAATCTCAGTGTCAGGGGCCACAAGCCTCCTAAATAGGAATGTAAAAATTATGCCCAAACAATACCAATATTTCATGTAATATATGAAATAGAAAACGTCTTGGGGGAACAGGTATTTCGATTTCACTCTTCTTTGAAACTCGTCAAAAATAAATCACTGTAATTAAATTATAGAAAAAGAATTTTTAATGCGTCTGAAAGATGTGTGAAGTCATTTAAAATTGTATACAAAAATGTACATTCGTCCCTTGTTTACGGTTGGTGCAAACCTACACTGCGTGTTACGTTGTTAGCGTAACAAATATTTTGTATTTTTAGCTGTTTATATGTTCTGGATCCCTCAGGGGGCATAGGATAGGCAGTAGGATTAAGATAATTAAATTTGTCTATAATATACTGTGAAGACTGGCTATCCTAGGGGTGCCCTGTTAGGTTGTCTCAGCTATAGCTAGGGCTTCTGGACTTTGTATTTCGTGCCCACTTTCTTTCTTTCAAACTTTACCTTTTTTGCTGTTTTTTTTGCCTCTTCTTCTTCATTCCTAACTTACTGTTTCAATGCCCAGGGAATCATCTGTGGGAACACAACTTGTGGATAGATTCCCTGTTTTCTAATGTCAGTACTAAATGGTTCCTACTCTTTCGGTGCGGCAAAGCCTGTGACCCTGAAGCGCTGTAATCTGTGCGACATCTACTGTTGCTGCTAATAGCGTGGCACGCAGAGTAGATTTTCGAAAGTTAGGGATGAAGGTAATAATTGGGTGTTGCTGAGGAATAAGAAAGACTGAAGTCGAAATAAAAAATGTATTCTTCATGTATCGTTTTGGGGATTATTTTTCACATTTCAGTACCTGCATAGGAATTATACATGTTTACCACAAGTATTTAAGATATTTTACGTATTTTCTTTAATAATGCGAATTATACGTAACGTATTTACTAATCATTGAACAAGCTTCTGTTTATTTTGTTGTGCGCTTTGTGAGATTTTTTTTGTGAGTGATAGGTTTAGAACTTGTAAATTTTTTTTTCTCTCAGTTGCTCAGTTCTGCCAGATAACGTGCTGCTCAGGTTGACTACAGCTCCCGTGTAATCAAAAAATAGCTTTCACGCGTCTAGGTCGAGCAATGTGTATGCATCTTCTAGTCACTACCAGTAAAGTACGAACGACACCGGAGATCGATGATAAGGGCTTTACTCGGGCGTGTTTGTTTCAATACGTGTCGGAAATATTATTGGTTTCTTTTTCAGATTGTAAATACGGTCACAGAAAATGAATGATGAGCATTGGGAAGCAAGATCTGGTATCTCTGAATTGTATTTTTAGTAAGTAGATGTTTTTTTTATTTTGGCTCACGCTGTAATCTTTGAAATCTGGAGTGCTTGGTGTGTGCTTGTGTGTCGTGGAAGTGCCATTAAGTATCGCCACAATTTATTGGGAGGAAGAATATATTCTTCAGTCGTTGTTGTTATTGCACGCTTATTTGTGAAAGTAAGGTCTAAAGAGATGAATGCACTGCGATGTCTGTATTTTATATTTCTATTTTTGAGCGAGAGCTTGTGAATATTTATCGTTTCTTTATAAATGTTGAATTGAGTTGACTTTTATTTGTTCTCATTCGTTTATATGTTGAAGGTTTTTATGCGTGTGAAAAAGATACAGTGAAACAACAGCTTTCGCGCGTTTACTGTCAGAGTATAAATTTTGCTTCAGTATCGGGTGGTGTCGTTGACGAGACAGTTAAGCCATGAATTCTAAAATTACCAGTTGTTCAATATTGGATGGATTCGGACGGCTGCTTTTAGCTTCTTGTACCGAAGTAACTTCAGTGTTATTAAAAGTATTTATAAGACTCCAGATGGGTTTTAGTACAAAGGTAGCTGCAGTCTTATAGCCAAAATGATTTAGGGTTATGAAGTAATCGCCAGAAATACAGACCCCGTAGAGGCCCTTGTCCGAGAAGTAAACATGTGGCTTACTTATAACTTCCTATTTTTTATCTGCGAACAGAAGTGAAAGAGAAAAATATCTTCATTGAGAAATGAATGCATTGTAATCGTGCACATGAAGAAACCATCGCCTCAGGAAAGTTACTGCGAGTGATACTTTGGGCTACTGTAGCCGTAGAGCTCGTTGAAAGAGGTTCGCCTAACAAGTTTGGATGCAACAAATTTCTTTAGTAGATAATTTTCAATTGACCTTGAAAGGGTTGTATGGTGCACTGGTTACAGTGCTGGGCTCAGAGCCGCACAGTAAGAGTTCAACCCTTGACTGAGGCAACCGATTTTCGACGAACCTCGGAGTACTTTCCTTAAAAAAAGGAACTTAAGCCTCACATTCCTCACGCGTCAATAATTACGTGACATTAAAAACCCAACGATGTACCGCATGTCAACTGTATTGGAATAAATTGAGGTACTCGTCACTCCTGCATTAAAGGGGCCTCGTACGGGATCAGGACGTTTTGTCCACGACTGCAGAAATGAAAGTGTTAGCCTCTCAGCGGATATTATGGGAAGGCAAAAACGAAACGTGAATATGCGTTACACGGATAGTCGATCATTGGTTTACAACTCTATGTACACCATTTACTTACTGAGGAGTCTCCCGAGCTACGTATGTGATCTGAAGATTTGGATTATACCGTGTGTTACGACTAGCAGCGAACCAAAAAAATACCCGAGTTTATTGTAAAAACTTGAGTGTATGTAGTTGTATACGGTTGGTCAGCCACGTTTAATTTCCTCTGCACCGACTCCATGCTTCAAATTGTAAGAGTCAATGTTAATTCGTTATTTTCAAAGCCATCGTTAAGTCAAACGAGTAGAAAAATAGGTACCGGAGCAACGACACTCGTATCGTATAGGGTCCATGGCGTACTACTAGCGTGATGGCCTCGTAACCGAGAGAACCCTGGTCCAAATCTCGAATCAGTCGTCGAGGCATTTTCACGCAAGCAAGGAGTACTTTCCTTCGAAGAGAAAGTTTCAACCACACATTACTCACGTCCCTCACCACGCCAGTAGTTGTAAAGCATTGAAAGCCCGAAGGTAAACCGTGTTGAAATTATTAAAGGTATCTACACCGTTACATCAGGTCGTGAATCAGCACCCGAATATTTCGGGCACACCGTGCATGCTCCATTACAATACCCTTTGCTAAATTCCAGTGCGATCCGATGTTGGATGCCAACTCACCTGTGTGAATGAAATGGCCGTGAATAGAAACCCTTTTTGTGAAAATTATTAGAAAGTAGAGCAGCAATTCCATGCTGACGCTAAATATATAGGATGCTTACCGCATCACTTCCGACATGCTGTCATCCTTTATCATACTCCGCTATACCCTAATTTTGTGTAGACTTGTGAGGCCGATTTATAAGTTACAGGAAGGTACTTCGCCCAAAGAACACCCTTCGTCTTCGTTTTGAGTACTGGGGTGACATTGCTCGTCCATGTGCTGGCGATCCTCGATTTATACGGTAAGTCGGGACCTGGTGAACTCGGTACTGATTGAATCACCATATAGTCGGATGTAGTGTAGTTTAGTTATTCCAAAATTTTTGCATTTTATGAGATATTGAAAGAAAGACAGAAAAAATGAAAATTCTTTATTAGGAAATCAGTCTCCCTCAAAGCATGGAATAACTCAACTATCAGTAAGTAAGAATGCTACTTTAAAAACCCTTGGATATCATACTGAAACTTCTAGTTGTGATTCTTAATTCACTGGCCTTTCTTTCAACATGAAGTGATAATTAGCACATTAAGTTGATTATTAATCAAAAAGATATAATTCTTTGTACATACTGTGGAAAATCCTTCTATTATAGAGTCGAAATGTAAAGTCAACTCAAATTAACTCCTTT
>VOMN01071925.1:0-20070 GCA_014899125.1 Orchestia grillus | reverse complement strand
CTCTGAGATATTCGAAATTTATACTCTTCGTTTAATCCTGCATTGTAGATACCGACTTAACCGCATAAGACGGTTTGATTTTGATAATTTTATTTGACCCAACGGGTTACGAGTAGTCTAGTATCACTTATAGTTTCATTATTGCATAGGGCTTATGAAATAAGCTCTAATTATAAAGTATCCCATTCTGAAATAGCTTTTGCGTACTAATTTTCAACTCAATCACTTTTCAACTTTGACAATTTTTAACCATAAAGTTCGACAATTTTTTAATCAAGTGCACGAAGAAAGAGTCATTTCACCTTCTCTTTCTAACTCTAATTCGTTGGCTCCGACACTGACAAAATTCAACGAGATATTTTACCCACTTCATAAATACTTTTCTCAAATAAATCCGTGCATATTTTTTCAAAATGAATTGAACATAGGTTTCTTCTTTAAGAGAGGAGAAGCTCCTGACGTGGTGACGCGCAGCTGTGTCGTGTATAAATATACATGTGATTGCTGCGAGCAATCTTGTATCGGGAGCCCTGCCCCCCATTCGCACGATGCGCCCTGCCTGAGGGAGTCTCCTTCCGACCAGAGGACCAGATCTCGGGAAGCGTCGGCCTCATCTGTTAGACATTATTGTCTAGCCAAAGATCACCCATTCAAAAGTACAAATTTTACTGTTTTGAATTCCATCCGTGCAATTGTTATCCTCCGCACTTTAGAATCTCTGTGCATTTTTAAATTCCGCCCTAAATTCAACAAAGATGGTTCTACAGTGAAACTCGTCATGGTGCAATAAATATACTTCTTATACATAAATAATAAAGGGATTTAAATGTTCAAATTTTATTGGGTATAATTTACGGTACCGTTTCATTTTCATTGTTTTATAAAATCTTATTCATGAAAGTGTTTTTTATAGTTTCAGACGCTGATGATGAATTTTTTAAGATCTGAAACGTTTGTCTCCTAACGATTTTAATGTTTGTGATCACGTTCGCACATCTTTTTATCCTGAAAATTAGATTTCCTACAAATTTTCCCATTTCACATACGCTGAAATATAATTCATTACCCCAATATAACACACTGAGATGTAACTCGTTACCCCAATATAACACGCTGAAATGCAACTCGTTATCCCAATATAACACAATGAGATGTAACTCGTTACTCAATATAACACGCTGAGATGTAACTCGTTACAAATTCTTGTGACGCTAGAGACGTTAGCAGCGAAGAGCAATCACGATCCCTGTTTTCCTCCGTCCAGTTTATTGAAGAATTATATGCAAACCTTCGCTTCTAGGAAGGTGTGTTCGCAAAAACACACAAAAAGTTAGAACTCTTCATTTTGCAGTCAGTTTTCAAGGAGATGTTAAGTTCATTGAAAAATTTCGATTTTTTGGCCGAACATAGAAAGCAGAGAACACCAAATGGCTACAGCGATCACTTTTTAAGTCGTGTTTTTTTTTCGATTTAAATCAGTGTGAAGCTAAATGTGAATATTTTGATACTCATATGGAGAAATAAATCTCAGTGTTTGTTCTGTACCTTTAATTCACTGCTAAGCATATTGTCGTATGTTTTCATTGACAGGGGTGGGCTTGCCGCCAACGATTCCGGTGAAACGATCGTTCGAGCATGCGGCATCTCCGCAAAATGTGTTTTCACAGCCAGGGAGCCTGCATTTCCCGACCTCGTCACAAGACACAATTCCGTCCCAACTTTCACATTTACCACCTCAAAATTACGGGCATCAGTCACTACATCATGCGCCCCATCCTATACCAGAAAATCAGGGCCCCCATCTGCAGCAGCAAGACCCCTACCCACAGCTGCAGGAACAGGGCAGCATGCATCTTGCTCAGCAATCGGATCATCACCCTCCCCCTCTGTCTTACGATCGACTTTCGTTAAGCAGGACTCAGCAGGACTCACTGATGGACTTCAGTTCACTACCAGAAGACCAGCAGAGCGCACAACACCAACACATTCAGCAACCCCAGCAATTCAACGCACATATCGCTGTTCCAAACCTGCATTCCCAACCCGCGCTAGATCCGCAGCAGCTGCAACACCGGCAACATCAACAGCACACGCAGGGCCGGCACCAGACAGAATACGGGCCACACAAGCAACACAAGGCAAAAGAAAACTATGCAGGAGGTACCGTCGCTATTGCATGTCCTATCTCTGATACGATGGAGCAAACAAACTACTCGCTCGACGATTATCGAATGCCAGATATTTTACAAAAAATTTCATCTCCCTCACACGGGTTTCCGGAAATTGGAAGTGAAGATGTACAAGAATTTTTCGATGACTCTGAAGTAAATCGAGATGATAAAAATTCTACAGGAAATTCAACGAGCAATACTCAGGGTTTTAACGACGATAGATCGTTAAGAGATGTTCCTCTTGACAAGGGCACTGGAGTCATTCATCCCGACTTTCCTGACGCTGCTCCTGTCATCGGAGATTTGAACTTCAAGATCTCCTTCCCGCCTGATTCTGCAAAATTCAGGAGTGTAAGTGGCACACATTCTTGAGGAGCAAAACTGGCGTGAATGTATTGTCTAGCGTTCTATTCTTATCAATAATTTTCAAGATTTTATTTGCGATTTCACTTAAAAAGATCATTGACGAATAATAAATTCCAGTACGGAGACTATGTACAGGCACTTCGTTTCCCAGGGGTTGCAGTAGAGTATAATAGGTGCTTTTCTCAGTCAAAATTCTGCGTTCAACAATGCTCATATTTTAATTTAGTGTTTTGAATTAAAACTCTATTAGATGAAGGTAACTGTGTTTGAACCGGTCATCACACAAAAGTGATTATCGAACAAATCAAGTCGAGAAAACCGAGAATGAGATTTCAGTCCCGGCCGATACTCATTTCTGAGCAGGATTCATGGATTCCGCGTGTTGACACAGAAATCAGGTTACAAATGTTCTCGGCCGAACGTGCACTCATAGATCAGTATGTACTCATGGAATTATAAAAAAAGGACGGGATTACTTTTTTCGAAATGTTTCGGTTAAATTACCCGTAAGGTTCACGAAGCATCGCATTAAGTAATTTCTCAATCTTTGCGCAACCTAATTTCTGAATTCTTTAGTTTATTTACCGTAAGAGAGACAAGAGAGTTCTGCTGAACAGAGAGAGAGAGAGAGAGAGTCAACTTTAGAAGATGCAAGGCTGTTGAAAGTTCGAGAACTCAGTCCAACATTTCCAAGAGTCACATTGCCTGTCTTGAAATAGTAAAAGCTCAGCTTTTAATTAGTCTGAAACCAAAGTGAAGACACATACCAAAGTTTACCTGCTCGGCGACGTTTAAATCTTTAAATTCCAACAAGGGTATGGATTGTAGAGAAGGATTTCAAAGCTAAAATATCTACTTTTGGAATTTGGGAGAATTGTGACAGTCTCCGTCGTCATCGATACACAGGTCAAAAGAGGACTAGAGTGCAATAATTTTACGTGTCAATGAAAAATGAAATAAAATTTGTCATTAAGTGGGAACTGGGAAGAAAATGTTTAATATGCGAAGATCCCTTCAAGGGGCATAGGATAGGCAGTAGGGTTAGGGTAGGTTTGTTCATCCAACGCTACGAGGATTGACGACGACACCGGTGACAGGTTACCTCAGCTCTGAGTACGTAGACTTTTGGGACTTCTATCTTTCGTGCACACTTTGCTTCAATATACTCACCATAGGCCTCAAATGTTTGATAATCTCTGCTTATAAATTTGAAATCTACGAATAGGTGCTAACATTTCCTGAATTAAATTCACAATTACTTACTTCTTTCGAATTTATTCCTTTATTTTAAAGTTCAAAATATTTTATGATGCTGTTACTGTTGAATATTCAAATTACTAAAATTTTGTACGTATCCCTTAATGCATGTATGTTATATCTAATTAAGGGGTCTTGTTTCTAAATGCGTTCGAAAAGTGTTTTGAACTCTACCAATTCTAACGTGAAATACAGAAATAAGTTTTCATGTAACTTCAAATGCAACTGATCTTTTAAATTATATTGGAAGATTTTGATCATCCAGGTAATTTATTTTATTTCCTACTGGTAAGTATTTATAAAGTTCATATGGCGGAATTTCAACAGTGGTAAGATTGATTTTCATGCTTTCAATTTTTCACGCCAAAGAAAACAAAAAATTCAAAAGTTCGATAAGTGTTTAACTACGTGCACATTATTGGAAAGTGAAACACGTTAAAAATGCAATTAATAATTCAACTTTCTTTCGAAAAGCATAAATAATTAAGTGTTACATATTTCAGATACCACCTGAGCCTGAAGATGGAAACGTTACAAAAATTTACGTGACTGATCAATACTTGATGCAATTACAAATTAATCACGATGAAGATCACGAGAGCCGTCAACTGCCCATAAGATTAACGGTCTACCACCTGGACGCGCAGAAGCTGGGCGAGCCTGTCCTGCCGTGCAGGAAGCACAGGAATGAGGACCATCCTTGTAGGTGACAGGCAGAATAGTTACCTTGTAGGTGACAGGCAGAATAGTTACCTTGTAGGGAACAGGCACCAGCAGGATAATTACTTTATAGGTAACAGGCAGAATAGTTATTTTGTAGGTAACAGGCACCAGCAGAATAGTTACTTTGTAGGTAACAGGCACCAACAGAATAGTTACTGTGTAGATGACAGGCACCAGTAGCAAAATAGTTACCTTGTAGACAACAAGCACCAGCAGAATAGTTACCACTTATCTTGTAATTAGTTCCAACGCAAAGTGGAACAGTCGTCCACCGCGTGTAACGCTTAATCGGTTTCAGCAAAAACCGCTCTTTTTATGCGCTTTTTACAAAGCGCTCTATTTCCTTCTCACGAAACATTTTTCGAGTGATTTGATGCTAGCTGTAGTTGATACCGCTATATAAGGGAGACTACTGTACAGTGGTTATTTGCTGGAACCGATCTAGTGCTCCAGGCGGTGGTGGGCGACTGTACAGGACTTATCAATGAGAGTGTCTCGTTAGAATTGATGTAATCTATAACTATTTCAGATACTCAGATTCATACATTTCATCCATGGCTTGTCAGGACGATGTTTTAGTTCGATGCCGTTGAGGAATAGAGGCTTATATTAGTGATCGGAAGTTTGTTTCTCCTTTTCTACTAATGAACACATAGTTACAGTTATTCTGCGTTGCATTTGATAGAGATGATTTTTGAGGATCAACTCATAAATTTCAATGAAGTGATTTTGTCAATAGTCAAGTTTCCCACTGCTGTCTCCGTTGCGATTGGGATGTTTTTACAAACATTGCCGCGAGAGTTTGGAACTCGCCCAGTGCTTTCTCGAGTTCTACCATCTGCCTGCCACTTTTTGAATCGTTAAGAACCAGGGAAGCAGCTACCAAGCTTGTCATAATAACATAAAATAAGAATGTTTGTCTCGTTTGCGCAAGCGGCTTTCCGTGCTCCCGTATCCATCATTAAACTTTGCAAACTGCCAACATTAATGTTACTCAGTGTTTGAATTGTAATTCATTCAGTTCTGAAACGAGGAAATCATTCGGTTGAATAGTTTGGCTAGCATTCAGTGCTAACAGAGAGTAATCGAGGTCACGCTGTAGCATGAGACCACCTTTTTCGTGTTCTAACATTCATAGACGCCTCGAGTCATTCGCGCTAATTTTAAAGTCACTCTGCTGAACAAACCAGAGAAACCCAGTACACTCAGCAGTGCGATCCATTTTTAAAACACAAATTTACTTGTTTGTGTAGAACCGTCGACTGGTTGAATGGTAGGTGTTCTTGCAAAATTACCATTTGGCACTAAACCTGCGTGCAGGTCACGTAATGGAGGTGCCTCCTCCTTTAAATCCCTCGTACGGAGCGTACAAGGGTCACTCCTACGTACAAGTGCTGCCTAGCTCCAAGATTCCCCTGGCTGCCGACCGGTCCGAGTGCCGAGGCAGCGTGCAGGTCAAATTCCTCTGCAAGAACAGCTGCTTCAAAAACGCCAAGTGGATCTTGGTGTGCGAGCTGCTCGACAGGTAAAGGATGTTCAGCAGTGGCAATATACATTACAGGTAGTCGTCGACTCACAGCCTGTGACATGACTAATCGACTTTACGATCGTCTGGTCTACTTCAAGAATCTGAAGAACTTACAAACGAAGAGTCATTTTATTTGCTAGTACTCTCATTGAAGTACCATGTGCTTACTAGTACTTGAGCATTACCACGTGGTGCAAGGCACTAATATGGAGTCCTTATTTCATTCAAACGTACCGTTAAAAATGAGCGTTCTGCTTAATTAAAGCCTCATAGCTTGAATACTATTTTACATCCATATCAGAACTATCATAATAAAAAAACGAAAACACAGGCACTGAAAATTCTCTAACACACAAGAACTGTGGTCGCGCTAAATGTGGTCGCGCTCTATGTGGTCGCGCTATACCTGGTCGCGCTATACCTGGTTGCGCTATACCTGGTCGTGCTATACCTGGTCGTGCTATACCTGGTGGCGCTATACCTGGTGGCGCTATACGTGGTCGCGCTATACGTGGTCGCGCTATACCTGGTCGCGCTATACGTGGTCGCGCTTTGCGGCCGACTTTTCGATTGCCAAACTCAAGTCGCTGACACCTCTTTCGAATTCCCACAACAATTCATTCCATTTTGTTCCCTGATCATCGCAAAAGTCATGCTCGGTTCATGCCCTCAACTGCAGAGTTTCAGAAGCTCCTGTCAAATGAGGAAAAAAATCTTTCTCGCGCAACGCTTCGGTCAGGATGCAAAAGTGTATTCAAATCAATCTATGGAGCTTCGAGGTGACAAACATTGGCAACAAAAGTGCGTTGTGGTTCTTCCTTGAGCGGCGACCAGCGCTTTATTTTTTCCCTTGTTTTCGAATGCACATCAAAACTGACCTTTTTTTGCACTGTTGAATTCCTTCGGGAGGTAATCAAGCGAAAATACTGATTAATTTATCAGACAACGGGAATTTTTCTCAATTTAACATTGATAATATTTTTGCGGCACGTGCCGGAGCAGACAGTCCCTCTCACTCCAGTCCCTCTCATTCCAGTCCCTCTCACTCCAGTCCCTCTCACTCCAGTCCCTCTCACTCCAGTCTCTCTCACTCCAGTCCCTCTCACTCCAGTCCCTCTCACTCCAGTCCCTCTCACTCCAGTCCCTCATACTCCAGTCCCTCTCACTCCAGTCTCTCTCACTCCAGTCCCTCTCACTCCAGTCCCTTTCACTCCAGTCCCTCTCACTCCAGTCCCTCTCACTCGAAGTTCAATTGAAAAGTTCCTTTATTAGTTGATAAGTATTTCATTTGCACAGTTTTTACAAACATCTTAATAATAAACTTTGATGCATTTATTATAGGAGCAAACGTTGAAATGATATTCAATAATGATCGCTCAAAATTGACTGGATTATAATCACTCGTGACCTTGAAATTCATTCTCCTTGAATTTTGACACTTGCTTTGATTGACTATATATGTTTAACATGTAAAGGCATATAGGCTTTAAGAGTGTACTTCATCTTTGCAATTTCGACTGCAATGCAGTTTAAGTTTGTGTTCGAAAATGAAATAAAAAATATGTACTCATAATTCAGTAATGTACAAAAAATTGATGCTACTTTGTTCTTAGTCTGAAAACGAAATTGATCGTTGTAACTATACAGTTAAGTGCATCGAACTCAAATTATTTGGTGAAATTATCGTTTGAGTCGTTTTTCGTATAAGACAGCCTTCGTTGTTTCCAGTACGAATACATTTCATTTTCTGTCACCGTAAATTTATCTAGCGTCTAAAAACTACTTTGGAATGTATTTCATATTTTTCTTCAATATCTTTCAGCTGCAAGCAAATATTAAGTCGTCAGAAGTTCTACTTGAAAGTGTGCGCTCTGCCAACTCGCGACGCAAAGAAGCAACAGAAGCAACAAGGTAACATTCCGACCGAAACACATGAAGCTGAACTCATGAAGCCTATATCTACTTCTACCAACGTGCCAGGTCCCGGTGATGGCTCACTTACCTTCTACCAGTCTACTGCATCTACCTCGGAATTTTTGCCGGGATCTCGTTTTCCACCGGGGAGCTCTGACTCAGACCATCAGATCCTTTCTGATATTTCAATGGAAACACGCCTTGATGGTCATACTGTTAAAATACCTTGGCAGGAATCTTGGCTTTCAGATCATCTGGACCAGAAAAATTTAGAACCTGGAACCTCGGACAACCATTTCTTAACCGGACAGTTGACACGACGACCTGATTTTACACCGGCGGAGAGTGAAGGCGGCCCGAGTTCTGACCCCCAGACGGTCAAGAGGTCGAACGTTGACTTGTTTTCAGCCTCGCTTTCTCCCTCTAAAAGATCGCGCACTCAGGTACATTCTTTTTAAAACCAAACGCCTCTGGTGTCTAACTGCACTCGTAGTTTGCCCCTAAGAGTGCCATTAAAAGAGTGAAAAATTAAGTTCATTCTAAGAACTTCACCAATATGATAAACTGTTCGAGAATATTTTTCCGATTTTTAATCAATTCTAGCAAAGTTTGTTCTGGAAAAGATTTATTAGTTCACTGAAACCCTATTTCACCTCACCCTCTCATACATAGTCCCATTTCTATACACATATAGAATTTAATGCCCAGGAGATCGAATCCAGTGCTGTAAGATTCTCTGTGAACCATATAGATATGCATTCACAATTTTGTATCAATAACAATGTTGCAATTAGTATTGTAGTTGGCTTTTACATTTTTATCATCATTATTATTAATGCAATTCGGTTTGAAATCTTTTTCCACCTTCTTAAATATTAAAATGCATTCTCCAGTTCATTTTCGAAAGACAATACTGGAGAAGGATTTTATAATAGCGTGAATGACTTCATCAAACTCCCGTTCGACGTTTCGACGGAATGCATTGCCCATCTTCTACATCTAAAATGGTCTGTAGAAATGAATGAAATATGACGATTTATTCTACAATAAAGCTTTAAGCAATCGTACAGTTGCCCAATCGTACGATTCCTTAGAAAATTGTCTAGTGAATGCCTTTTGCAAATTAGGGAAGTGGAAATTTTTTTACACAGAATTACAAAGTTAATGCTGATATTATTTTTTTATTATTCTTGTCTTTAATGTTTTTGTTCTCATGAATATTTGAAAAAATTATTAGATTGCAAGATAATAACTCAACACTTGTCAAATCTCAACTTAGGTTTTGACGCGATGGAATATTTTCTATATCCCGTTCAGTTAAGAAATTGTTGCGTACAAAACTTTTGCGATTTTCTATCTTCAAGTTTGTGCAAATCTTTAGATTTCGTCAACAAGTCAATACATTTTGAAAGCCGTCATGATTACCGTATTAGGGCTGTAGCTAATGATCTTTTGAGCAGCCGAAAGGACGGAATATATTTTCTGCCATTCATGAGAATTGGCAACGTTAAGACCGAATGCGGTGAGCGTCTGAATTGAATGTTGGGCCAATTACTTTCTCATATTTTTCTCAGGAAAAACTGCCCATTAGAGATGCAAATTACAGTTCACTTTCTGACTTTGTGAAAATGAATTTATGCGGGAATTTTTATGTTTCTGACCTTCATTACGCAAATAAAATGGGTATTTTTTCAGATGGACTATCATATGGAACAGGTTGTACCCATTCGCTTTACACCACAGGCCCACCCTGGGGGCTGCTCCGGTCTGCCTGGAGGCGCGGATGGTGGGGAGCTCTACGGTCAGCATCCTCTAGCGCACGACATGGTCAGCTTGTGCGACGATGAAATGAAACGACTCATGAAGCTTAAGTTCATTGAAAGGACTTTGCAAGAGCAATATCCTGAAATATTTCACAAGATTGATTCTGATTTCGCACAGTTAATGTCCCAAATGTCATTTCTTCAATGAGGGACCTGCCTATGCTGCTTTATGGCCTGTATTAATTATTACTAGCAGGATCCGTGAAACTTCATGGAAGTTCAGATAAACAGATTTTAGATAAACCAGCCCATGAGAAGTGGTCCTCTCAAGTGTTGGGCAGAGATTAAAGGTTCGGGGCAGAGATAGTCCGGTCTTGGAAGCAATTTTCTTCTTGATGATGCGAGTAGGGATACGGACTCAGGAATTTTCTCCTATCTAAATCCTTAAAAGCGTGACAGAGAGACGGACCGACCAAGCAAGCAACTGCGTTTTAGTATACATATATGAGAGGTTCTTATCGCGTTCGTTGAAGGACTTTTGTCATGGACTGGTTGTTATTTTGAGCAGACCTCTGAACTTCTTGACCAAGAATTGTCAGTTTTTAAAGTGTTATTCATTTCCAACTTTCGAAGTGTATGACTGAGACTTTGTTGTTGACTTCATATGATAAAAAGTATCATTTAAATCGTTTGCGTTCCTAATTTTCCTATAATACGTGCCGAAATCTATATCTTCACCTATTTCAGGAAGAACATAGGGCAGAAATTCAAAGCTCATCTTGCAGTTATTAAATAAGAGTTTTTCCACCGTATCCTGGTTACGGCTCATTGGGACTAAAATGAATGAATTATTTTCTTTGGCTTCGGATATTTATGAGAAAATAGAGAAGAATTGTTCGGTCATTGGAGAAGTTCAAATCAGAATTTAAGATGAAGACCCAACGGGTTACGAGTAGGCCCATACTGTACAATTCGCTGAGAGGATATCTTGAAGCAACTCTAAAAATACTTCTAAATTAAAAAAAGATACTTCGTTAAAAAACTTCCTCATTAAAAAATATTTCATTAAGAATACTTCCTCATTAAAAAAAATACTTTGTTAAGAATACTTCTTCATTAAAAAGAATACTTCATTAAAAGAACCTTTATTCATTCCAACACGTTTTACCGTTGGGTTTTAAATGCCTTACAACTACTGGTGTGGTGGGGGATGTGAGGAATGTGTGGTTTAAACTTCCTTTACCGAGGGAAGTA
Source organism: Orchestia grillus (assembly GCA_014899125.1). NCBI lineage: Eukaryota > Metazoa > Arthropoda > Malacostraca > Amphipoda > Talitridae > Orchestia > Orchestia grillus. The sequence goes on along the minus strand of VOMN01071925.1, from coordinate 9,094 downwards.
CTCCGTGGTCACGTGAAAAGCCCCACCCACCTGAGCCGAGGCGCGAACCCTCGTCCATTCGGCTGTGAGGCCATCACGTTCACCACTACACCATGGAGCCCACTTGTATACTTCTACAAATACTTCTACATTAAAAGAATTAAAGAGGAAAGAAAAATGAGAGAGAAAATAATAACATCTGTAGTATGGGGTTTCCCAATAATTTAGCTGTAACATCCCATCTATTTCTAGAAATCCCCCTTAAAATTGTAATAATCCACAGCAGAGTTACGCGTGCACACCTCATGTGCCTGATGTATTCACGGCGTTTCCCTGATAACGCAATCTGCTGAAGCGTGAGGAAGCTCAGCCATCAAGAAGTAAAAAGGCCAGCTGAAGCTTTTAATTCCTACTTATCTCACCTTAATAACTTGCTCGAAATTTATGTCAGGTGCGTCCTGAAGGCTAGAGTATCCCAACTGAACTACTTGTATAATTTTTTCTTAATACTGACTTTAGTGGAATTATTAGTACGGAAATGTAAGTCCAGCTTTTAGGTCAAATTATGTGAAAATCTGCATACTCAGTTCAAAATAAAAATTGAGCACATACTTCAATACATCTCAAAACTCTTTTCAATAGAACCATGAAGGATTATAACCTACCTTAAATCCGTCACAAAATATGAATACAAGAGCTTCAAAGCTTAAATAATTTGCCGTATCCATGATACCGTTTCATTCGATCACGTCGAGTTATCTATTCTATTTATCGGAGTCGATCAGTTTCGCGGGTGATCGCTATCGGAGGTCAGTGACAGCAAAGTAATTTGAAGTGAATGTACACTTTTCCGTGGAAGCTCCATGTTGCTCAGAGGAGTTATCACGACCCAGAGCTACCTTCGCTTTAAATCATAGCTAAATGTTATTCGAGTGGCATCAGTAATTCAATGCTCTATTCATCGAACATTTTATTCGATAAAAATAATCTGAATAATGAGCTAGACTGTGGAAACAATTCATTGAAAACTGATTCTGAATTACGAATGCATAAAAATTACACGTTTTCGACGAGCGTCACCAGCCAATGCTGCATATTAACAATGTTATGTAAATTCATCTCATATTCACACCGTTAAGATGATTTGGATAATTCATTATGTTGATGTTTTGTCACCTTAGCATTACACTCCATCAGATGAAACATGCAACAAGTAGCTGAATCAATACAACAGTTGATTTTAGTTCTCAAAATCCATTGTTGAATGCTGTTCAACTCGCCCCGGAAAACATTGAGTCACTATTGTCACGGCGGAAGGCAGCGTCCTTAGCTAACGACAGTGTCAAGATGCAAAACAAATACTAATGAGTACAGAGAAAAATTTGTATTGAGTGACAAGTTGAACTTTTAACTTTCATTGTGCCGATCAGGTTCAATGTTGTGTTTCTAGAAACGCCTGTGAACTTCCCACTGTGAAATTATTCATAATTATTTCTGTAGGGAATTGGGATCTCGACATACAACCGAGTAATGAGTTTACAAGAACCATAAGTCGGGACTTTACAAAGAGAAACACGCCCATTTCCACGCGCATGCATTTCTATCCACAACTGGAATCCAGCCGCTCGCCCAGGACTCGACCAGTACGGAATCCAGCCGCTCGCCCAGGACTCGACCAGCACGGAATCCAGCCGCTCGCCCAGGACTCGACCAGCACGGAGACCTCAACGCATCGCAGGAAGCTATCTACGTGGACTCTATTTTTAGACCTTACTTCTTGCACCGAACACTGCGGCCTCTGTATGTCTGTGAATGATGATTTTCCATCGTAAGAAATTGCCTTTTTAAATTTCAAGGCCAAGTTGCGTGAGTTCGCTTTGAACGTAATGCTGAGTAGCGTGTGTGGAGCTGAGTAATGCTGAGTAGCGTGTGTGGAGCTGAGTAATGCTGAGTAGCGTGTGTGGAGCTGAGTAATGCTGAGTAGCGTGTGTGGAGCTGAGTAATGCTGAGTAGCGTGTGTGGAGCTGAGTAATGCTGAGTAGCGTGTGTGGAGCTGAGTAATGCTGAGTAGCGTGTGTGGAGCTGAGTAATGCTGAGTAGCGTGTGTGGAGCTGAGTAATGCTGAGTAGCGTGTGTGGAGCTGAGTAATGCTGAGTAGCGTGTGTGGAGCTGAGTAATGCTGAGTAGCGTGTGTGGAGCTGAGTAATGCTGAGTAGCGTGTGTGGAGCTGAGTAATGCTGAGTAGCGTGTGTGGAGCTGAGTAATGTTGAGTAGCGTGTGTGGAGCTGAGTAATGCTGAGTAGCGTGTGTGGAGCTGAGTAATGCTGAGTAGCGTGTGTAGAGCCAGGGACTGCAGCACCTCTTGCTTGCCTCAGACATTATTCTAGTGCGTTTTCAGTCTTTTCTACATCTGCGCTAACTTCCACTTAAGGCATGCTAGAAAAATGTAGCCTTTTAAGGAGAATGCATGGGAGCTCTCACCTGTGATGACTCAGCAAGTTGTAACGTCTCTAGTGGGTCGATGCCTCGCACCTCACAGCCCTCAGGCAGGCGGGCTCATCGGGGCACACGTACAATCGACGACTCTTATATATAGTTTGATTGATATGCTTGCATTAGATATATAAAATAACAAATGTTTGATTTTCTGTATACTCCTAAACACTTGGAGTCTCCATTGCTGAGGGAACTGTGATTGTGTGAGAGAATTCAGATTATTCTAGCGTAAATGAATAGTCAGTCATGAGTGAGAATGGAAATTGTATTCATCGCAATTACGTGCCGTGTTTTTCAGACATAACTGTCGCTTTCAGGAAGGAAATACATCAGAATAATACGAAATATTCGCAATTCATTCTACATACAAGACTCGTCAGCGANCCCCGACTGCCCTGTTGACGAACACAATTGCAGCGTCGCACGTGAACTGTTCGAGTATCACGTCGATGCGACTCGAACATCAATTTCAGGGGCACTACACACGCGAATGAACTGTTCAGAAATTTTTCTGATGTATGACATGTGCATTTTTCCATCGAGAAAGAGCAGGATGAACCCGCTGTTATGAGTGCGCTGCTGGGTGACCTGATGATTACGTAGAGCTGCACACGACGTTCAGTATCATACAAGATCAGTAGCGGCGGCTAGCAAGACACGCAGTACAGATCAACAGAGAAAGTGTACAGGTACAACTGAACAGAGATGGTGTACAGGTACGACTCATCAGTGCAGATGTACAGGTGCAGCTCAGGACTAGGCGTTAGGTGAGAGCTGACAGGAAAAGTCGTGTTCGCAAAGCGGCATCTTCAGTAGTACAAACGTCACAATTATTTATTTACCTGCCTATTGCATGTATTTTGAGTCTGATTCTTACTGAAGAAAGGATAAAAATTGTGGGCAGTAAATTAAGTTATTTTTATTTCCTTGTGAAAAACGAAAATTATTTCACGCAGAAACGGTAGAGAAAACTTACTTGAACTTTACGAGGCGTGTGGACAGAAGAAATCGGTTGTCAAGTGTTGACCAAGTCTATAGCCTCTGCACCCTTACTGCCAAGGTCAGCCGATCGTCGTCCTTCCTACGTGTGCTGGAAGATAAAATGGACTATGAATTTCTTACTAAACAATATCTGCGGATGATGTTGAAGTAGGATTAAATATAATCGTAGATAAATGGTTAGAATTATAGATGAATGGTTATTGGCAAATTTTTCAATTCACTGGAACGGACAAGTTCAAACGAACAGACTCAAGTTACACAGCAAAGTGAGGAAACAGCTGGGAGTGAGATGTTAAGAAGTGAGGAAACTGCCGGGAGTGAGATGTTATGAAGTGAGGAAACTGCCGGGACTGAGATGTTAACAAGTGAGGAAACTGCCGGGAGTAAGATGTTATGAAGTGAGGAAACTATCGCTCCAAGCACTACAGTGAAATTAGTGCGATTATTTCGTTTGACTTGACCGATCAAAATTTAAAACTTCTTATATAACTGGATTCGTTGGTCCAGATGAGCGCCGTAAGTGTACATGCATGCAAACTTTTCCTAAAACGCGATGTGTATACATGTATATGTTACATGCCTATAAAAACATATTTTAATAAACATATTTCCGTTTCAAACTGACAAATTCTTTGATACAACATAGTGAACTTGTAAAGAAAAGGCTTGAATTTGTTGCCATCACTTCAGACCTACAGCATCAGCAGTCGCAGCCAACGTGGTAACCTAATGGACCCATCATCTCAACCGAGCGATGGCCGCTGGCAGGCGAAGTCACTAATTTGTACACCTAGCTCAGCTAAGGTCGCTAGAATGGCGTAAGTCGATTAATTTCTGAGAGTTACTTCGTTCGTTGGTCGTACTGCTGCATGACCAAACTCTGCAGCGTGAGTCATGGCTGGCAGGAGTTGCAGAAATTGAATTCCTTTCTTTAAGTTCAAGACTTCACTCAGCAATGATTTTATGTTGAATGGCTTACAAATTGAAAGAGGCATCTGATGAGTGTACGAAAATTGAGTGTGCATAACAATCCTGCCTGCAGTGACAGTCTCTCGTGAATCGCAATCCTGCCTGCAGTGACAGTATCCTGTGCATCACAATCCTGCCTGTAGTGACAGTATCCTGTGCATCGCAATTCTGCCTGCAGGTAGAGCTTCCTGGGCATCACAATCCTGCCACTAATGACTGCATCATTTACTTCAACAAGGTGCTTGCCACAAGTGATCCCATCCTATACGTTATCACGATGTCTACCAGATGTGAGAGCCTCTATTTTCACTACACCATAGTTACCAGCAGTATTAGCATCCTGAGCTGTAACACGACACCTACGAGAGAGACAGCCTCCCGCACGTCTGCACGACACTTGCCAGCAGTGACAGCTATGTAACTGTGGGGCAAATCGAGTTCAACGTTCTGTAGATTAAATCATTCCAACTAAAGTTGAAAAATAATTTTGGAGTGTACAAGGTCTTCAGGAGTAAGCGGTACGGAATTGCAGTACTGCCCTAAATTTTGTTAAAATAACTACTAATTGAATTTACATTCAATGAGGAGTAACATTACGTAGTAACATTCAACAGTACATATGTTTCGTATAAGGAGCAATAACATAGAGTTCTCCTTACGAACCCATGTGCTTTATCGGCCTAAACTAAATTCTAAATAACACAAAATGATCCATTCATGGGACCAGAGTAATTCTGGATAAAGGAGATTTATTATGAAACTTATCTGAATAATTCAGAGATTATAACGTCTACGTCTACCCATTAGTTTCTGTTTTGTGAATATTAATAGCTATCATATTTAAGTACAAGTACGTATACAAAAAACTATGTTTTGCAAAGGTTGGCCATGAACATAATGATTGTCCAGAAAGAAATACGTCATTGTAACTTAACATGCACTTCAATTGCACTTAAAAATTATGAGTCTTGCATATGATATACTTTTTCGGAATACTTTTAAAAGAAAAATTGAGCTCACCTTCGTGTTCAATGTTCCACGGAAAAGAAAGCGAGAATTCGATCCAACAATTCCCTCATACATTTCCAAAAGACCACTCAATTCCGAAATGTGGCTCATCCCTCACTACCGACGGCCAAAATGTGCTCTAAATAAGTTGTGCCGACCACCTCCATGTGTTGCCAAGCCGCTCTGCAGCACGCGCTGGTCACCGCCTCTTCTTGCCTCGACCGACTTGAGGCGCACTAATCTGTGCCATTTTTGTGTCCGTCACAAACACGGCGGAGAGATTTGCACGATGCACTCGGCGAGTTTTGTGGCCAAGTTTAAGAGCAAGACTGGGTCTTATTTTGCAGCATCCTCCTCATAATGCCCGCAAAAGGCGTTTTTACCGAATGAATTTCTCGGAGAGCCTGTAGATTTGGCCACGTCATCTGTGCCTCTCCGAGGCGCTGGACAAACAGCGCTGCCGGACTGCAGCCATGAAATAAAATACCTCTGTAAACAAACTCAAGATACGTCACCTGATACGCATCTTTGGGGTGTTTACATCTCCTGTTTACAAGTCAGGCTTCTGTATACAAGGTAACGTTCGTTTCTGAGACCAGCAGGCCGGAGCCGTGCTCTGTACTGCTCCTGTAACGCTGCCGTCTGGTCCTGAGATCTACTTCGATTTCTACTGCAGAGCAACAATCCCAAGGGAACACTTCATTGTTCAGTGCCCACTCAACTAGCGCACGGTATTCGAATATTTTGTCTATTACTTTGTTTTGGGATTCTAGGGATACGGCCGATCTTCTTGGAATACGCCTTTACTAGATGGTGGGCATCACAAATCTCGCGTTATTGTTTCAAAAAATGTAAAAAAAATGGGTATGATTCATCAAGACTAACTCCAAGAGCTGTGGCGTAATTTTTACATGTAGTAACTGTATCGAGGGGCGGTAGTAATGATGGTTCTTCGCTTTGGGTGAAAGAGGAGGAACTCTAAAGAAAGCATTCCATCGAAGATTAACGATAATAAAATGAAATATTACTAACCCACTTGCGATTTGTGTCAAATAAGTTCAAGAGAAAATAGATTTCCTCACGCTAAGTCATAGTTCTAGTTAAAGGCGAAGAGTACGTATAACTTACGTCACCTAAAATGGATGAAGTTGAGGCATGTGCGAGGGCCTCGTCAGGTTACACGCCTTCAGTCCATCTCTCTACGGGGTGGCGCCGAATTACCTCATACTTGATGAGTAGATGTCACTCGGTGTGAGTTGAGCTTTTGGTCGCAATCGTGCATTAGGTAGTAAGCATTAGTTTTTATAACTGTCAACGGATAATTCTATAGGACGCATTTGTTGATTACTTTCGCTAGTTAATTTTACGTGGAACGTCTCACTTTCTGTGCCAGCCTGCATTAGGTACAAGACGAGAGCGTGGAATTGACTTTCACTGTACCCTTCACACGCGTCAAACTCTGCACATCAAAAAATAATTGCGTCAAACATAATGATGTAATTTTACGCTTTATTCAAACATGAATTCAGGTAATTCAGGCAGTACATGGAGGTAATTTAACTACGCCTACGATCACAGATGCCTCGGTGAACCCCTTGCCTCCTGAAGCTTGGAAACTGGAGAGAAAGGAAAGGCTGTAATTTTACTAACTGAAAAACCAAAAGGTATATTCTCTGTATGTGACCAACTTTGGAATAAACTTTGTTTTTTATTGCATGCAAATGATTCAGAAAAGATAGAATACATGTCCCTTTGCATAAATTCTGTCAATGGGGAGTAATGATGAAGTGGAGTTGAATGATTATCATATCATCAAATTTAGATTCAAGGATGCTACTGATTATCCTTGAATTGGAATTTAATGCAGCATCTAACCCTAGCAGTTAAATTACTCTGAACTGTTATGTTAAAAGGAAAAAATTCCTGCGCACCATGGCGGTCTAATTACTGGCACCGTTCTCAACTGGGGAAGTTACGGTTCGACTCCCGGCTTAACAAGCGGATTTCCGTAGAAATACGGAGTGCGTTCTTTGAAAGCTAAATCTTAATCCTTACATTACTCACATCACTCACGCGTCTGCAATTATAAGGAATTTAAAACTCAATGTTGTACTATATGTACGTTCTGTTGGAATAAATGGGCTCTTCTATTTTTTGCCCTGAAATTGATGAGCTGAATAACTTGGTCTTAAAAGTACCTGTCAGGAGGCAATGGATTGAATCTTTCATCAACCCATTCATGAAAAAAGGGATTTTAAGAGCAATAATCACTGTTCACGCCAAGTTTGTGTTCTCCGGCCCCGCAGTCATGAAGTTCGTGGAGTATTGCTTCACAAATGAATTGTGTACCTAAGATTACAGTTATAAACTAACCAAACATTTCAACATGAACGGCAAAGCTTCATGGGTTCGTCAATACACTTCATACTCACAATATTAAAAAAATTATCTCAAATACTTCTGCAGCTTCCATTGCATCTGGAGAGCGCCCCTAGCACTCATTCACCCTTGTGGGTTGAGGGACAAAACTTACGTGTAGGTGAGGGGCTTGTGTGTTCGATGCTTTTCTTCTAGAGTGTTTATGCAGCCAGTATTTTCCTAAAAAAATACTTGGATGATTAAATAATAATATTAAGTATGTTCTAAAACAGCACATATGGATAACGAAAATTCAGCAGGAGAAAGCTACCACTGTATTCACAAGTAAGAGTACGGTATGATCAGAAAATTATCCCAAAGTGAAGGATCGAGAGCTGAGAGTTCGGCTATGAAAATGTATCAGGAAACGTTCCAAGATAAATTTCTATGAAGACACACTCGAATTGCAGCATTGTGGGGCCATAATCCAGCCCAGGACAGACACATCTGACAAGCGAAAGCTCGGCGCACCTCAAGATTCCCCCTCCATTGTTCCCAGAGCCAGGGGGTCTGGGACGCCAGAATTGAGTTCTAATGCAATGGATGTTGCCAAAATAAAACCTCAGTCAATGCTGATGAGCTCTTACAGCTCATTTGTGATTATAATGCCAGAGATGATGCAGCGCTCCGACCAGTTTATGGACATGAAGCCTGGCCTCCTCACGGACGCGCTCAGCTAACTTCCTTAAAAGGAATTTTCACTGACAAACCAACTCGAGGCTTCTGCAGCAGCTGGAGGAAATGCAAATGACTCCATAGCCTGACGCAAGGACCGTGCTGGGGTTGCGTTAGGGCTGAAATGTGTAGAAAACCCGACGACCACTAAACAGACGTTATTAAAATATCAAGGTAATGTACCTAGAGTTGTTCCACTTTTGTGCGGCAAGAGCAAAACGTGGGAGTTAAGTTCGTCTCATTTAGAAATGACGCTCGGACAGCTAGAGCACGTCCACAGTTCCGTCCCTCGTGCCGTCCATGTCGTGCCACTAGAGTAATAGAGAGGCCAAGGTGGCAAGTCGGTCCCATCACAGAGAGCAAAATCTCAAAGGAAGTTGAGCAGAGCTCAAGTCCGCTGTTTGTTCGCTAAAGAATAACTCAACCTACACAATGTGACGCAAGGACAAAAATAAACTTTGTGCAGTGTTTTTGAAATGAAACTCTAGAGCCTAACTGCTTTACTATCATACAGTGGGTCAAATAAGTATTCGTAACGTCATGAAAA
>VOMN01071921.1:0-41023 GCA_014899125.1 Orchestia grillus | reverse complement strand
AAAACCCAACAGTAAAACGTGTTGGAATGAATAAAGGTTATTTTTTATTTTTTACTTTTTACAGTCAAGTCAGAGTAAAACATGTCATTCATTTCTGAACTCGTTCTTTAGTAGAATATTGTGGCTGACTAGCTATTAATGTACCTTTTCAGTTTTAAATAGCTGCAAATTACACTGAAATACAATGGTTGTATGTCTGTTCGAGTTTATTCGAATAAACACGGGTTTCTTACTTGCGAGTTGCGACGTGTACCACTGACGAAAACAGACAGCTGCAGGCGCAACATCTGCGTGGGTTTCTTCTCCCAGCTAGTTGTTTCGGTCAGGATTCTGGAACAGTCTTCCTGACAACATGGTTGCCACTGCCACAACAGTTAAATCCTTAAAGAATCGGCTGGACGCCCACTGGTCGAATCTCTCCGGTGTGTACGATCCTTAGTGCTTGGGCGCACTGGTTAACGTGATAGCCTCACAGCTGGAATGTTTGGGTTCGACTCTCGGCTCAGAGCCTCAGACTACCGATTTTCACGCATCCATGGTGTGCTTCCATTGGAATAGGAATCTTAAACCTCACATCCCTCATGCGTCAGTAGATTTTTATGTCAAATTGAAAACCCAACAGTAAATCGTGCTAGAATTAATAAAGATACTATCACTAGAGGTCGGTGACGCGACCAATGCCAAGGCTAGTATTATGACAATAGGATTTGTGAAAACGCATGAAAGCCTTCCACCCCGCAGATATCATGTAACATGAATAGCAAAACTAGATATATGTACTATATTGTAGATAACTTTCTTCGAATTTTATTCTTCTCTTCAAAAATAACACTTCATGGAGCTTTGACAATAAAGGAATCACTTTTGGAGGTGTCATAAATCGCGTCTTCACAAAAATATGAGAGTATAACCATTTCTTTCAGTTATGGAAGCAATGTGTAAATAAAGCGAATAAATAAATAAATAGGAATTCAAATTTATAGACACGAGTAGGTCGAAAAAAATTTGAAGTCTAGGAAGCTTTAAGATTCAGCACTCCATCCTTCCCATAGATTAAAGCAACCAACCTGCCCGATAACATCAACCGAAAAACTGTAAAAGGGGAAAAACGCAAGGACGTCAGCGAGTAGTCGTTGATACGGCACACGTTAGCTACAACTCAGAAATGGAAAATCGCAAAATCGCAGTGCAGTCAAACTCACCGCGTACACGTAATTCCAGGAACTCCCGCACCTACTCTTGCTGGTCAGCGATGCGCAAGCGCCTCAGGATATTACCGCGAACACCACCAATTAGAGCAACGCTAACTGGGACCAATTGACTCGCAGTCTGATAAAGATTGTAGCGTGTCGCAGAAGGTGAAAGATCAGGGATCGTGCCCACACTCGGATCAGCGCCAGGTCCCCAGGAGTGCTGGAGTGCTACCCAGTCGCGCACACCTACCACATGCGCAGCATTCGCTGAGTAAAGTATCTTCAACGAATTACGAATGCAACACCTCATGCTGTTGCATTTGGAGTTGCTCGAGTGGACGTTCAAAATAAATACAATCGGAAATTAAGAACAACGCAGGATTTAAATTCACTTTTAAAGACATCAGATTCTTCCGGCAACATGACTGGGTAGCTCGTGAGTGGATCTTTTAGTATGATTCGAGGGTCGATGTCTGCGAGTACTTCTCGAGTGGTTCCGTAATTTACTTCGCAAATCGCTGACGACAAAAATCAGCTACAAATAGTAAACACAACACTTCTTCCATGTGAGGTTATATACATCAATTTTCAGTGCGAGTACAGACCAAACAGGAAAAATCCATAAGAAAAATAAAATAACGGTTGGAAGAATCTTTTTACTACTCTCACAAACGAGTTGATATTTTATACATACCTTTTGGTCTTCAAGCTACTCAAGACATAATTCTTGAAAATAACAACTTGCATAATTCAACCGACGCATCCGTTAAAATCTAAAGGTGACTGGAAGGTAGGTGCTGAATTCCTGTACAAGCAATTTGTTGATTCCACATAATTAAGAGAGAAAGTATAATTATGTTTATGACTTACCCAATACATAATTACAACTGAAACGGGGAAGAATGATCGTACACGGAAGCATGACCGAAGCTCACTCTGCTATAGAGTTGAATGTAGGAGCGCAATAAAATCTCGTGAAGTAAAGCTATTATAAAATTGTTCAGGTAGTTTCCGTCAGTTAGACATTTTCATCAGCTCGCCAAGTAAATAGATAGGTACATATTACTACTTTTCTGCTTGGAACGCTCAGAATTCCAAAGGACTTGCTGATAGGTTTGTCCGCAGGGCACAACGAATATACAACAGAAACCAACACTTTAGCAATGGATGTCGTAGGCACGATACCTAAGCCTCTTAACGAAACGAAAAAGAAAACACAAAATTAACATACAGAAGAGCACTGTGGTTTGCATGCACGTCAACGGCGCCGCATCCAAAAAGCAAAGTTGTCAGAACACGAATTGACAGAATCAACATAACGCACTATCTGGAAACGGACAAAGTTACATATTATAACATCGAAACGCTGGCCCTATGAAGCAGCTACCAACTAGACAAAGTATTGTAGCTTAGCTTGAACTAGCAAACCCTCATTCCAGCAATTTCATATTTGAAGTAGACACATCACTCACTTTACGAAGTAACACCAACCGGCGTTTGCCAACATTTCTTCATCATCATAGAAAGGAAAACTTTTTAGCGATTTCATGACATGAATTAATACAAAAATCATCTTTGATAGATACACACAATCATGAAAGCAATGCGCTCACCAAAAAATAACTTCATCAATGATATGACAGTTGAACTCTGAGCAGACGAGAGTTACGAATCAATATTCACTTACCCAGAAAAGTACAGGAAATTGACATCACTTCTCGCAGAGGAACAAGATATTTGCCTTCTTATAGATTAGCCTGCTGACAACTACTGCTTAGGTGGCCAGCGGTGCATTCACAGTCTGCAATAGACACTAACAGTCTGGATGCAACAACTACGGCATCCATGTTTGTCGACAGCGACCGTTGACAAGTTCATGATCATTTTCTTCAATTACTTGAAAATGGAATACACCCAAAAGGGATAGTCCGCGTTGGGGGGTTGAAAGGTAATGCCATTCGCGGTACGGGATTGTATTTCATACCAACAGAATTGAACACCATCTCAATAGATATCCAAGTTGTGCCTCACACGTAACAAAAACTTGATACTATCCCATTAAAAACCGTCATGGAATGGAGTTGAAACATGTTAACGCAGTCTCCTGAAACTCTGCACCAGATCCAATACTTCCATTTGTTGACGCTAGCCAAGCGGTGACCCCTGATGCGTTGCTCCCGATCAACCTATTTCAACCGTTGGCTATACAAAGTTGTACCTTGAAATTTGTATTCATTTCAGTACTAACGGAGAGGGATGCACTAAATCCAGAGCGAGAAGAACGTAACAAAAGAATCGCCAGTAGTCAAGTCAAAGTTCGCCGAAATGACGCGACTGTTACTTCTACGATCACTTGAGAAAATTATAAAATCCAAAACTCAAAAAGTAAAACTCGCAACAGGACATTAGAGCGAGAACTGCATAATGTGCAAGTGATTACTCAGGGCATCCCTGATATATCTCTCTGAATACAATAACTGAGACCAACAGCTGCAACCACTACTGACAGGAACTATGTACCTCTGCGCTACCCTACCCTCCTAGAAGCGCTCAGTGGTCGCAAGACATCCAAATTCTTATCGTCACGGCACATTTGTTGCAGTGCACCTTTAAACAGTGGCTGTCAATGAGCCGGCAAATAGCTAGTAATAAAAATTGGAACGAGCGACAAGTACCTAACTTCCAAGATTTACTATTATTATTCTTATCCAGTGCGTAATACAAGTTTAGCATATCAGGAGAGGTTCTTAGAAGCTATGGAGAGGTCTTCCCTTCACAGAGCATCTCATCCAGCAGGTCTACTACTCGCAGGTAAGAACTAAGAATCATCTATAGACTTTAGAAAATAATAAACATTAGAAGTCTCACTCGCTAGATGCGATCGATAACATGAATGTTCAATTGTTTCTGCAGAACTCCTAAGTAACGCAAAGACAAACACACGAAATAAACTGAGCGATACAATGGGTTCATGACAAAATACAGTGAAGGACTTTTGCTTTGGCAGAGTGCAAGCCAATATGTACTCATTAAGAATGAAATTCACGTAAAATAACATAGGGTGTAGGTCAATATTTTTTCCTGATAAAAAATAAAGATTATCAGTCATGCAGGCCTCTTTTCGTGAATAATCAGCCCACAACGTAAGCTTTGTAGGTATAAAGGTGGAAATATAAAATTGCCAAATAATACTCCGTAAGGAAAACCATGAATTGAACATGTCGAGTTAGTAACTTAAAGAGCTTCAACCATTTTTTCGATAGTTCAAAGCAAAAAATATTCAGAGCGATGACGAGCGATTATCACAATGCCTAAACAAAAACGAAATTCCCAGCGAGTTATCAGAGATTTTCTAAAAATTCAAAGCGGACACCAGAGCGTGACCCCACCACCGCCACCAATACACACGCATAAGAAAGCTCCATCAAAGTTTGTACGGCAATGAAGATATGCATAAGAAAGCTAAGGAAAGCTAGTCACTCTACTTCAGCCCTTTGCTTCCTGAAACTTGGTTACTATGAGGGAAGAAATTTTAAGGAAAAAGTTATTAATACCCAAAATATATTTCGGATTGCCCAAACTTAGGTCATTTTCTGCTTAAACAAACGCTTTTTCATTACCGGCACCTAAATTTGATGTTGGTTGGCGAGGTTTGTTGGACAAGCAAATAAATTCCTATGCCATGTGAAAATGCGCTTGTGCTGCACTTGGATGATGACAATTTAACCCTTAATAAATTAGTAATAAATGTCACTTGGCATGATCTGCTTGGGAAGTGTTGAACGATTTTTGTATGATTGTGTCGCGTTTAGCAAATGCTACAGAATACCCGAAACTTCTCTATTTAATTCAATTTTGGCCCTAGCAGTTAAATTACTCTAAACTGTTCCACTTAATCCCTGAGTGAAGACATAGTGCAGCTTGGCTCTGAAGTTACCGTCAGGAGGAAAAGGTCAACATGCTAACTGCCACTGTTGTTCTGGTGGTTGGCGGTGCATTCACACGGTCTGCATAGTCGACAGTGACCTTGTGAATCCAACGATCACGGCTCAACAAGTGTCGACACAGAGACTGCTGACAGGGTAATTGGGATAGCTAGAAACTTGCACCGATTAAAAAAAGTTAGCTCCAGGTAATGAAACGAAGTATTTAAAATGTAACGGAACAGATTGACAAGACGAGAGGATGCCATTTACCACTAATTTTCGTTGGCAATATTTGATACGGGCATGTTCTTCTTGCAAGGCAATGTTTGAGGGTCTGGTAACATCACTTCCTATTGAATATTTCACACGAATGAGTTGGAATCGGACTATTGAGATAGATAATATATTGAACGCGTTCGAAAGATGTTTCAAACATTAGACAAGGCAAAACCAATAACTAAAGCCTATGAACTTGAAGGTTATACATAATGCATTCACTAGGCTGTAGGATGTTTTAAAATTAATATTATTATAATACTGATTAAAAGAAACGCAAAAACAATGCTCAGACCATGACGAACGCCTCCGACAGAAAAGTTATGACAAATGAGCAGAAGAGTGAAGCGTTGCACCTCGAGTACGTCAGTTGCTGGGAATCACACGTCGATCACTTCTCTGAAACGAAGAACGGAACAAGCGCCCACTCAACCCTAAAGCTGTACCAGGAGCACAGACAACCAGTGCAGCCCTGCTTCAGGTTGAAGCTCAGAAAACACGAAAAACGCCAAAAAATCCTACCAACGCTCACTGTTACAGATTAAGTTAGCTCAGAAGCCGAGCCCAACACGCCGCTTTCAACGCAAGGGACACGAGAAATGTAATGGAAAACTCAATGATCAATTAAAACTAAAACCTTCATGCTTTCAATGGAACTAAATAAGTAGCAACTCAAAATGTACAGGTATGTTGAAACTTAATAATGAGAAAAATGCCCTAATTTGACCTAAATTCACCTAACTAAATTTAGAGGAGACTTATGAACTATTGGCTAGGCTTTACATTATTTCCGACATAAAATGTACCAATTTTCGCTTCACCCGTTCCACAGCGGAACTTCCATCTCCGGAGCGAAGCGGATGTAGTTCCGCTGCACTCGCTAACTTTGTTACCACTACTACTCAACAACTGCACGACGGACACGCAAGCACTTTCTCTGCAGACACACGGCAGATGTGAAACAGAGACGGCCGCAATAAAAAACGTGCTTGTACCAGCTGAGAACTGCTTGAAATTCGGTTACCTACCACGGAAAAATTTCCTATTTTCAACTGGATTTCTTATACCTACGAATTAAAGCTAAGACGCTCAATCTTCATCACTTGAGACGAGTCACAACTTTGCGAGGCTGTTCTCTCCCTGACCCTGCTGCAGGCTTCGCTGTGTCATCATCGCTTGTAGAATATCTCAATTTCTCACGAGAATCTGAATGTCTCTGCATCTTGTTAGACTTTGATATTGATCGTCTTTTAGAAGTATTGCTTTTCTTCACTGATTTCTTCCTAGAATGGTCGTCACTGGAGCTGGTCGACTCCGAAAATGTAGAGTCACTGTCATCACTTGTTTCACTGTCTTTACTTGACGATGCCCTACTCTTTCTTCGTTTCTTTTTCTTTTTCATGGATCCACAAGACAAAAGCTTCTCATTCATTTTCATGAGAAGCTTATTTTGAGCCTGAATTTCAATCAGTTGTTTTTCAAGGACGGAAACTTTCTCATTCAGTGGTTGTTGAGCATCTTGATGAGCAGTGGCCGATAGTGATGATGAAGCAATCATAGACCCTGCCGAGCCCCCTTGTATTACCAAGTGCTGAACGTTATTTTCTGACTGGACGATGTGAACGGAATTTGCACCACAACTGGGAAGCATTGCCAGACAAGTATTAGCAGAACTAGAAAAAGCCGATCGACTAAAAGTTTGGGATACGTTAAATAGCTGACCTGTAGCTTCGGCTCCGGGCACTAAAGCTTGATGATTTAGAGCAAAAGGAGATTGTATGAACTGTCGTTGCTCCGGTCCATTAGCCACAAAAGACCTCGCAAACATTTGCCCACTGATGGTATTAAAAGGCAGCGTTTGTAAGCTTGACGTACAGCTTGCTGGTTGTCTTCCAACAATATTTGTACAGCTCGGACGAATAATTTGCTCTGGAAAGCGTCTCTCGAAGGATATTGAAGTCTGCTGTATATTAGTAGTAGTACTAGGCGTATTAGGAACCGGGTCAGATGAAGATGGAAAAAGAGAATCTCTCGCACTTCGCCTGAATAATCTAAGTGCCTTGGTTTCAGGTGCTGAAGGGGACATGACTGTCTTCACTTGATTAGTGGCAGGACGTGATGTGTGCTCGATATGAACTTTAGAGCAAGAATTTCTTACACTCGGAACCTTAGTGGCAACAGAGGTACTAACATTGGCACGCACATCGCATGCGGGTCCTTCCCCCCCAAGGTTACATTGTGAAGACACCTGCGTAACATTCACTGATGTGACAATTTGATTTTGACGATTGCTTTCGTTTCGCTTAGAAGTAATTGGTAAAGTGTCCGTCTTGCAAGCTGTGTACGCTCTGTACCTCTTCCCGTTATACAATACAGTTTGCGATTTTTTGAACTTCGAAACTTCATGAGATAACTCCGGATTTACATCATCTAAAACAAAAGTTGGAACTCCAAACATATTAACAACTTCAGCAGCTTTAACACCCTTAAATGGAACCATAGGTAGGGCCTCTGTGTTGGCACCTCTACGTGGAACCAGAACACTTGTCTGAGAAGTAGAAGTGCCTTTATCGGCGGTGGCTGGAGACACAACTTTTCTGCTATCATGATGATCATGATGCGACACTGACGTCAAATCATCACCACAAATAGCACTTTGGGTATTTCTTTTCTGAGAGCTTGACTCTATCACTGAAGTAAGCGGTTGCGGGGACATCAGGTCTTTGCGAGTTGTTATCCGACATTTTGGTAACACCACTTTGGAACAGAGTTGATTTACGTCTGAAGAAGCGGCCCGTTTAGCACTAGAAACAGAGCAGACAGACACAGGAGATTTGCTTAACTTTGAAGCACTATCGCGAAGGACCGGCCCGGCTTCTGATTTATCAGCTGACAAGAGGGTTTTGCTGAAGTACGAAGTAGAAAGACAACTTTTTGAACGAATCCTTTCTGTCCTTTTTTCAGCAACTGCAGAATGAGATTTGAATGCAGGTGGTGCTGAAGAAAAATGAGCTAAGGTATTAGAAGTATCACAATTATGAACTTTTTGAAAACTTTTAGTGATACTGCCGTCACTGTGGTTAGAATGGTATTCTGATGAATAATCACAAGGCAAAGATTTCGACTTAGGCAGAGACTGGCTCAGGTGATGTGTCGATGCCTGAGAACTAGGAGTGTTGTTTTTTAAAGAGTTAATTCCTGCTTCATCAGAGCTAGTAAGAGGACTTTTAGAAGGAGAAACACTGTCACAAGAGGTAATAGCTGAGGATGGCAAAGACACAAAAGACCTAAACAATTTAGGATCTACTTCGGTCCAGTCATGAAAATTAGCATACTTTGGATGATCAGTAGAACTAGAATTTATTTTCAAGAGATCTTCACTCATACTTTTGCTACGAGCCTTTGCCATCTGAAGTTGATAGTCTGAGGGTACATGGCGCAGTATATGCTGCGGGAACAAGCTTGAAGATGCTACCTGAATTACAGGCGATGCGGACTCGTGATCACTCAACGATTGGGAAGGCCGTTGTGCCATGAGCTCGTAACAAGACGTAATGGCATCATTCTTACACGGCGGGATTCCTTCTACTGAAGGTAGGATCTGCTGAGAACTAATACCCATGCTGTAAGACCTCTTCGGTAGAGCACTTTCTCTGTCAACTTCACAGAAGACATTCAGGCCATGTTCAAGATAGGCTGACGCGGACGAGATTTCTTCAGAAGGGCATAAATTGGAAGTATAAGTAGAAGATGGTGTCATGGAACTGGAAGAAATTATTGATGAAACGTTCTCATTAGGAACAAAATTCCTTGGCATGGAACTAAACAAACGCAAACGTTCAACATCAGTGCTGGAGTTGCGTTGTTTTGAACTATCAGAAATTGGAGGTCTTACTGGGAGACCGCTCTCTCGAACTCTGGCACCAGCGACGCTGACACTGTCAGAGAGTCCCTCTATTCCAACTGGCATAAAGGAAGAAGAAGCATTTTCATGGGAAGGTTCTTGCTCTCCCGCACGGCTGTCGTCATCAGAAAAAGTAGCATAATCGACAGTCTCATGGAGAACTCCCTCGAGGCTTTGGTCTATGGAAGTCGAATTTCCATCTCCGCAAACACGAGGGACAGTGACAGACGGCTCATCAGGCAAGTTTGCAGTAATCGGGAGTGACTTATTTAAAGCTAATGACTTCAACTGACCAAAAGAATTTTCACTCATTTCAGAATAGTCCAATTTACGCAGTTTTTCTGCCCTGAGTTCAGAAGAGTCGGCGTTATCCCTGCGCCTCTTACTAGCAGGACCAAGCATTTTATACGAACGAGATTTCGAGGACTCTTTCATCGGCTCAGTTTGCAATAGGGTAACTGAATCATCAGCAGCAATAGAACTGCTGTTTCCCCAAAACACTTCATCATCTTCTTCTCTCACATAGATGACATCTTTGGAGAATCTTAGAGCACTGGGTTCCGGGACATTTGCGGTCGACTTCTTCACTTTCGTCCGAGCCGCAATCGGGTCATTATCACCAGAACCACTTCCAGCCCCACCCGTTCGCTGCGATGGAGTGACAGCTAAAGTAGAATTATTACTCTCACTTCTCGATTTCATTTCAGAGAAATCTTGACCCTGGCTTTCAGAGGCAGTAGAAGAGGATGCAGCTTTGAAAGAAGATGGCCTATCACATGACGCCCTTAAAAAAGGAGCGTTGCTTTGATTATTGTCGGATTCTTCATGTGTTGATTCACTAGCGCCGCTACCACTACCTTCGTGACCAGGGCTGTGATGCAGAATGGGCACGGATAGCTGGTCGAGGTGCTGCGGTATTGCAAGAATGTGCTGATACATCGGGTCCGCTACCGAGAGTAACTTTGAGAGCACATTTGATGTCAGGGGCACAGGACTGAGCTTCATTAGCCAAACGCCCACCTCACTCTCAGGAAGGCCGAGCATGAGACACGTGCGCCAGACAGCGTGCAAAAGTCCATTGCTGAATTGTTCTTTAGCAACGGGAGGGTGGTCTTTGCCTTGAATCAAAGCATCTACATCAATGCACTCCAGGTACCGGGTCCATGAAAACGGTTGTTCAAAATCTATCGCAGCCAGGTCCCAGTCACTCGAACCCAGGGACAGCTGGTGGTCCGACATAGAAGACACAAGGAGTTCATCCCTTATAAGAAATGCGACTTCTTCATCACTGAGCGAGCTCTGTACACCAGCCGCATTATGCTCTGACGGTTGTAAGTCATCTTGGGGATTAGAGTCTTCCATTTCACCATTGCTTTCATCAAATTCACCGTCGCGGTCATCATGCTTCCACACCTGCAGAGGCAGGGGCTGCAGCACTACGTCTGTCGTGACGTCTTCGTCTTGGTGGAGATGGTCCAAGAGTTTGACCAGCTCTGGCACATCTACTTCTCGGCCAGTCAATCTGTACAGCCATTCAGCTAAAACGTCGTGGTCTTGACTCATGTGTTCTCGATAGTTATCCAGGAGCATGACCAGACCGCAGTTTAGCTGATCTACACCCAAAGACGGCCGTGATTTATCCTCAGTACATTTAGATAACCCACTGGGAAATGATGACCGATTATTGTGTCCCATGGATATACCATTAGTACCATTAGATGCTTTCATTGGTCCAAGGTCAAGTGAGACAAGTTCATCCAGTGATATTTGTTGCCATAGATGGTACACAGAATTTATGGCATCTAACACAACTTTTTCCGAATCACTGGAGAAAGAAGGAAATTCAGACGGAAGTTTCTGCCGCTTACACGAAGACGTCGGGCTAGACATTTTTCTTTTAGGATTAAAAGGCTCACTGCCCACTATTTCTACGTCACTTATAAATCCTTGCTCGTCTTCAAGTCCATCTACAGCAGGATCCCTGTGTGTGCCTTGAGCAGCATTTCTGGAAGGTGCATCACTAGCCACATCTTTATGAAATAATTCTGGTCCCTGAGAGACAGCCCTTTCCTCAGCCTGTCTAACTTGTGCAATTACCCCTGCATCACCGGCAAGCAGCCCTTTAGTGCAGGAGTTGTTAAGAATAGAGTCGCCAAGTTCAGTCTCTTCAGTAAGACGTTCTGCATTCTCCTTTCTTTCCAAGTTCGAGCTCTTTGGCTGAGTTTGGATATTTTCTCGAAGAACACCTTTCTTTTGGAGAGAGTTTCCATGCTTAGAAATAGGCTTCGAACAACATTGTTCAAAATTCTCTTTCTGATGAATACTGTCGTCCTGCAGTAGTGACTGTTCATTACAGGCATTAGGTTTCGTGTCATGCAATTTGTGATCTACTGGTTGAACTGTGACCGCATCATCAGTCAGCTTTGAAATATTTGACGCCTGTTTTCTTCGTTCGTAATTAGATTTTGCGCTCTTTGGCATAGGTTTACACTTTGTTTCCATAACTTGAGACTTTTCCACGTTATTTTCTTGACTATTTTTATCTGACTTAGCATCACTTTCGGACTCTAAGTCGTCTTCATCAATCGGGTCCGCGACGATGTTCATTGTTTCTACATTGAATGTAATCAAGTACCCTCGGAGATCAACCTCACTGCAATGAACACCCATGGATTCCGACACCTTGAGCCTGATAAAATTACGGAACTTGCTCAGAAGTTCCTCCTTACATTTGGAACACATCAAACCTGAGTTAATGGAAGCAGGAAGGCCCAGAGAAATGCGTGCCCATTTGTAAGAAATCATCAAATTAGGGGGAGACAGAACACACGAGTCTGTCATGTCCTCCACGTGGTCTTCAACGAGGGTTTTAAGCGACTGAGAGCCCATGACTTCTGAAGTGGCACCTACAGGATACGGTAGGGTCTTTGATTGAGGAACGGCAGCCTCAACAACAGACTTGGTCAATGAAGTCTCTGCAGCAGACGCTGAACATTCTACAGGTTTGGTAGAGGCCATTTCAACAGAAGTACTTGCAGATTCAACTGAAAGTGTTGGTGATTGATTGTCAATATCTGTAAGATTCTGGTCAAAATTTTTCGACTTTGAAGAAGTTTGCATTTGCGCATTGACAGGAGTAGTGCTGTTTGTAGATGATGAATCAGGAGGTGCCAGTGGATCAGATCCTGATGATGACTTGGCCATTGATGGCGTCTCAGCTGTTGCAGTTCCCATTGGATTGCTCAGTTTCTGAAGCTCCAAGGTCTCATAACCTGACGTAGGCATACGACTTGCACTAGATTTTAACTCTGCGTCTGGTGTTGAAATAGCAGTCGAGGACGCAGATTTATGTAGAGCTCGATTAGCATAAGGAGCAATTGAACTGTTCTCATTCAAATCACCAATATCACTGACCTCTGACAATTCACTCTTCATTTCCTCAGGATTGCCAGAAGAACTCGCATTACTTTTAGGAACACCATCACCTGCACAAAGTGTTCCTCCACCACTTTCCTCCTGAGCTTCATCAACATACGACGTGATCGCACGAGTGGCAGAAGAGCAATGAAATAAGCTGTTAGAATCAGCATTCACTCTCTGCGCTCCAACTAACGGACACAAAGAAGAAGGCAAAATGTAACGACTACTCCCGGATACTTCACTTGCACCTTCTGGAGTTGACGTTGAAGACACATTCTCTGATTTCAACAGCTGGTCATCACTACATAAAGGAATCACCGACCCCAAAGCAACAGCCCCAATGCTCCCGGCAGGGTCATTTTCACGTGATTCTGATGAGATGCTCCTAACGTCTTCACTAACCTGAACGGCGCTGGTCGTCCTCTCGGAAGAAGTCTCTAATTGGACAACACCATCTTCATTATCTGCAGTCATTGTAGACGGTATGCTAACTACACCACCAGCACCGCCTGCAACATTGCAGGTGGCTGCAGGGGAATTTGTATCCATCACTGGTAGTTCATCTACTGCAGACGCGCCTGCTGAGTTTTCAGCACCTGAGCAAGTCGCAGCAGGTATGGAAGACGAGTTCTTCTCCGACAATGAACCACCCTCGTCGAGAGGTGCGCTGTTGTGTTGCACTTGGCTTGGCCCTTCATTAAATGAAGGTGTAAGTTCAGCGCTCAATTTGGAGGACTCCTGCAGTGAATTTAGGGAGGGCTTTTTCTGCAGCAAGCCACCATTTACTTTTGTCACCAATAGTTCAACTGATTTTGGCTTTCCTCGAAGGGTAGCTTCAGACTCATTGTCGATAGTTGGTGCTTGCGTTATGCTGTTCGACAAATGTAACTGCTCCGAATTAGTTTCGCTGGCGTCATTCGGTTTAAGAGGCAATTTAGAATCACATTTCGAATCCTGCTGAGAAGGTGCCGGTTCACTGATATCAGATTTCAGAACATCGGATATCCCAGAGGCAGTCATAATATTTTCACTCTCATTAGAATCGCAACATTTTTTGAAGTACGTGTTCACTTCAGCCTCGTTGGAAAGTCCCGTTTTTGCCAACACGCCATCACCAAGTTCTTTTGGCTTACAATGAACTGCGCCTGTCACTGGTACATCAGTTTTACGCGAAGATTTTATGTCTTGCAAAGACTCATCAGTCTGTATTATAGTTTCTGTACCACTCGAAGACTTGCTGCTCTTTGTAGTGCCAGAACTATCTTCAGGTTTGCAAATCTGAGCAGAATTGGTTCCATTTTCAGGCCTGCAACTTTCCGACACATTGGCTCCATTTTCCGACTCGCTGCTCTGTGTAGAAGTCACACCATGTTTGGCCTTGCAGGCTTCAACGTTACCGGAACCACTCAGGGACTTGCCAGCATCAGTTCCTGGAGCCTCCAGCTGATGTCTTGGCACAGGCAGACTACAGAGGGAGCAGCAGATGGACGCGAGAGCAGAGGGGCACTTGGCAGACACTCGCGCACCCCGCAGACACTCGGCAGCCACACCGCCAGCCAAGTTACGTAGGAGCACCTGGAAAGACGTTAACTTGTCAATGGCCACATCAGGGCACGAAAAGCTAAGTTTGTGGGATGTGTAATGTTTAAAAAAAACCTCAATAATTGATTCCAAGGAAGAAACACTGCAAGCACTGAGCCCTTAGCAAAGCAAAATAAAATACGACGGAAATGAAAACACAAGACGCTCGAGTTAAAAGTGAGAACAGTGTCTTCAGGTATGAAACATTTCTTCTATGTAGAGGCATCTATTGGAACTATTCTAGATTTAAAAACTGAAATAAGTTAAGCAGCTTATCCTGAAATATTCATCACTGCCAAAACAAGAGCAAGAGATGAAATTAATTTCACCACCGCACAACGTAACTAGACTGCTGAAACCGCTCGCTGGGCCTCTTGTAAATTTCTCTCTAAATTTAAGAACATCCAGGCCAACTGAGTTGCCCTACGCGCTTAATCTTCTTCTATGACAGTAATTTATAACACAAAATTCCCTCAATGAGTCCATGCTAGCTTTAAGGCATGAAGTGGGATTACATAGCAGCAATACATATTTCTTATTTGACTGAAATACAAAAACCACACAAATATCACCTTATCACAAACGTAAAGAGAACAAGAGAACACTAACCTTCACAGTACGGTCAGCATTAAACTTCTTCCGATAATAGGAATCATCCTTCATTGGCACCGAGGTCTGGTAAGGAGCAGACGAGATCAAGTCATTCCCATCGCAGTTCATTTTGGGTCTCTGAATCTCCTGCATTTTTTGAATAACTTTAATCAATTTTTTGCTTTGGGTCGGCTGGTAGTCTTCGTCGCTGTCACAATCATCCTTCCTGCTTCGCCTTTTGCGCGAGCGACAGCCTTGTTTTTGAAATGAAGGAGGACTCGGAGGTCGACGATGAGAAGCAACACTTGCAGCCTTGATATGGCCCTTACCACGGCGGCCCCGATTGACTCTCGTTCCATTTTCAACAGGGCTGGGCCTGTTCAAGTAGTGACACTGCTTCTTGGTGTTAGAAGCTGGTGGGTGATCTTGGTTTGATTTGCAGCGGCTGCTGAAGCTCGGTTCGAAACTGTGGTGGACTACGGCACTCTTAAAAGATCCGTCAGACGGTTTGGAATCCTCGAGGGTTTTGGACTGATTTCTCACACGAGATTCGTGGAAATTGTTAATGTCTCTGCCTGCTGCACTGTTACTCTTTCTGCAGTTAGAAGAGTTCTGACCACACTTCGAAGAGTCTTTTGAGTTCGGAATAGAAGATTTCGAAGGACTTCTATGCTTTGATTCGGAAATATTTGAACCGGGATCATCGTCCATGACTCGAACTTTGAATTTGGAGACGTCTATGTCGGTGACGGAGACGCCTCTCGACGCAGCAACTTTTTCCAAGATCTGGCTTCTGGAAACAAAATAGCATAATGAAAGCAAAAAACTTATAATGGGATTTTGATTGAAGCCCTTTCAATGTACCGTACATTACCTAAAAATCTAAACTGACTACAAAAAAAAATGAAATTACACTTAAGAATTCAAAATTTAGAAGACAGAAACACTGCATAATAAGTCCAAAAGTCCAATCTCATGTAAGACAGTGAAATTATTTTTAAAACTTAACAACGTAGCTAACGGCAAGGCCATAAAACAGACACTCTTTTGTACTTAGGCAAATTTCTCTCGAGTGAAGAGAGAAATTTGACAGTAGGGGACAGTAGGGGTCGAAGAAAAGTTTTAGACACTTCACAGACCCTCAGGTTCAGTATTTGACTGACTCATACACCACAGGTATTTCCTATACCAATCATATCCGTCAAGCAACAGATACTACTGGTTATTCACTGCAGACTTTCAAAATTAACAATAGAATCCATGGCCCTAAAGCACCACAACAACAAGGTTCTCACATCTCAGCACCATAACATGAGGGGAACTCAGTACAACGAATCAGTGGCAAATAGCACCGACTCTGCCTGTGTTACGCCCAAATTAGTTTGGCAATACAGTACCACAGCAGCTAGTTTTGTACGAAATATTAAGCGCAGCATTACGTACTTTGCCAGTTGATTGTAGCTATTCTGCTCAAATGCTGGCAGCCTTAAGACAAAGTACAACCTTGTACCATTGCTCGTTTTAGGGTGAATAGTCTTTCTCTCGAGTGAAAGAACTACTCCTCTAATTCTAGGCAAAAAAAGAAGCTCTGCTAAACGCCACTATAAAATCCTGCTCTCCTCTGCTGACCACGGAACAGACCTCCTCACCTCGCCCAAGACGTCCTTCAAGGCTCTATGAACGACAGACTATCGAACCTGCAATCTCTTCACATCGATAATTCCGAGACACAACAATGAAGGACAGGAAGTTCAAGTTATCACCGTCCACACTCATGATCGCAGGCACTCAATATTGTTGAGAAGCTTCACACTTCAACCTTTCGCAAATGTGACATAATCATGTAGCGTTTACAAGAGGACTTTGACCTGTACAGAGACATGGCAATACCACCACAAGGTACGCAACAAAGCTGACTTTTCATGACTAACAGATGGCTGAGTCAACGTGCGGACTTGCAGAGAGAGGCTATTAATGCATCTCGAAGTTTACATCCAGACGAATTGGGTTATTGGTTAGTTTAAAGTGCCCTACCCACAAGAAATGTGATCCAAAGAAGAAAGAACCACTTAGTATAGACTGTAAAGAATGAGGAATCTTTGTAAATAAATGGAAATAAGTATAAAACAGCCCAGTAAATTTCAAAGAATTTTCTTATTACTGCACATATTCCTCTGAAAATTATGTGTGGAACGTATATCGTGTGGGAATCAGTATACATACTCGATTTTATAATAAGTTTCAAAGGAAAATTTTTTTCAATAAAACTACGTTTTCGATAGTGGAAATAATCATAAGAGTTTGGAAAATTTGTATTTCCGGAATACTTCTCCATGCCAACAAAAATAAGCGCATGCGCAGATCGTAAACAGCTCTTATCATGATTGCAAGTCACGTGAGTCCCAATTAAACATTGCATAAAGTCACTGCAGAATGCTGAGACACTCTCCCCTTAATGAAAATTTAAAAAAGCAAGTTTCTGCCTATAAGCGAAGGAAAATCTATGTTTCAATGAAAGAAAACTATCGAGGTCCCGAACAATTGAAAGAAATTATCTAAAGGACACTAAATCATGCGACACCAAAAAACGTCCAGGACGTCCACCTAGAATTACAAATGCAGCCAAAAGTCGATTTTCTCGAGAAGCTTTTAAGTGAGTCATCCTCAAGAGATCAGTTATTATCCCAAAATTTACCCGACCCGTCATTTTAAGAAGAGTTCATCAACTACCTGATTTGCCAAATTTCGTATATCGAAACAGAAAGATAACCCCTGCTTTAACTGCTAAACACAAGAAGTGTGCGAATTGAGTGAAGGGGAAATTCACATGGACGAAAAAGAAATGGGAGACCGTGATGTTTTCTGATGAGAAAAAATTAAATATGGATGGGACCGACGGTTCCCAGTCGTATGGGCAGGATTGAAGAAACTAGGAGAATTATCTTCAAAAAAATCCCTTGGAGGAGGATCTGTCAAGATTGGGGAGCTTTTTCTGCGTCTAAAAAAGCTGATTTAGTGGTGATGGAAGGGAAACGAAACTATTCGGTATATCAATGTGTTGGAAGAAAATCTTGTCCCATTTATGAATCATCCCGACAACAACAATGTCATTTTTAAGCAACACAACGACAGGACACAAATCTAAGCTCACGAAAGGCTGGTGTAAAACAAGAAACATTGAAGTTTCGGACTGGCCCAGACAGAACCCAATGGAAAATTTGTGAGACATTTTGTCAAGACGAGAGCACAACAACGGACGTCAATTTGAAGATAGTAAAACGTCAAAGTCATGCATAAAGCAGTATTGGAATGAAATTCTTAATGAAACTCTAACAAATTTTATTGGTTAAATACAGGACAGGTGTGCTGAAGTATAGCAATTGAAAGGGAATAAATGTAGATACTAACACTTGTGCCATTTTGCTCTAAAGTACACATTTTCAAAACTGCCATACAATTATTTCCATCCTTGAAAACGTATTTTTGTGAAGCCTTTTTCCCAAGGAAACGTATTAAAACGTTAAATCAATAATGTATATCGATTCACATACGATTTACGTTCCACACAAATATTCAGAGCAATTTGTGTAATGATAAGAATTTTTTTTCAAATTTAGCAAAAATTTTTTTTAGCAATTCAACGTGTTTCATTTATTTCAATCACTCTACAAGATGCTTCCCTACACAGGATTCCTTGAGCATAGAAACAGCTGAGAAAGAATAATCAGCAAAAAAGGCATAAAAATGGAAAGAAGCAAAGTGGGTATGAACGACAGAAGTCCCGAAATCCTATCTTTCGCTGAGGTAACCTAACAGCGTCACCCTGGACTCGCCAGTCCCCATAGCATCCGATAAACAAATCTAACAAACCTAACCTTAGTGTCTATCCTTTGCCCTCAGAGGAGCTACACCCCTACAATTTCATTGCAAAAAAAGTCAGTCAACACATAGCCCTGCAGAGAGGAAGACTAATAATGAGACTGGAAAGCGTCTACAAAATGTCAAATTCAAGGCATGCACCCACACCTCATGTAGCTTTCTGCCCTAACCGTTATAAGAGCCAGTAGAATAAAGACCTGTACAGGACACTCATCATCTATCCTCTGATAAGAACACTAAATGAACTAACTTGAATCCGGCGGTCACGCGGTGGCTGCAGATCTTGCACACGAGCATATCTGCTTTGTACTTCTCAGGTATTTCAGCCAGTTTTGTGTTCAGAGTCTGCAATGGAAAGTCATCATTTAAAAATGCTGATAGGGAGAAAACTCCACTTCTATGTATTCAATAAGGTAGGCAAACCTATCACAAAGCTCGTAAGAACGTAATATAACAACATTTACAAGAAGTTTATCAATAATACGATAATCTTATTGGTATAACTTTGCATTTTTTTCGTCTTCCCCACCATATAATGGAACTGTAACCTGGGCCCCTTACACCTAATGCCACAATCCACCAACACCAATAGAGTGAATATCAGCAGTTTGCTCTACAGGGTGCGTAAGGTATCTGAGGACATTTATATTGTTGTAATTTAACCTAACTCGACAATAATTAATGCATTTTTCATTTCAGAAAATCCCATGGTAGATATTACTATAACTAATGAAATGAAAAGACACACTGTAATAGTGTCTATAAAAGTGAAATAGCAATTTAAAAATTGCAAGATTTCTAGAAGTCACCAGATTTTACATTTTCTAAGTTAGAAAAAAGCTGAATAAAAACAATGGAGATGAATTGGCCACAAGCAAGAGAAAACAGCATTGTCAACGCTCTGACTCACTCAGAACACCCGAGTTTGTCAGAAGAGCGCATGGCATGATCGACGAAAATCCTGGGAAATCAATGTGACATCTTGCCGAAGATCTTCAAAATATCTGAAGAAACAACAGGAAATGTTGTCCATCAAGACCTCGGATCCAAATCATACGTTCTTAGGCGAGGTCAGTTTATGTCGGCGAAAAATCAAGAGAATCGTTTAATGCGCGCTGTTTTTTTAACAGTGCGGAAAGTGTCCTCAGATATCGTACACACCCTGTAATTTAAGCGGGATTCGAGAATTAATACCACACATATTCATTTGCTTCACATTACTCTGATATTATACTGGTGAAACCAGGACGTGAAATGAATATGAAACCATCTAACTGCGCTTTTAAATGAAAAATTAGAGTAGCACATACCATAACAATAATATACGGCCAAGAACTTACATGTAGAGCAACTTTGAAGGTGACGTGAGGTAGATTAGGGACGCAGCAGTTAAGGTCCTGCCACCAGTCCTTGCTCCGTGCCTTGAAGCATAGCCCGCACACGTTGCACCATCCTTCGGCCACACACTCCACAGATACGCTCTGGTCCTCTTCATTACAGATTTGAGCGGTAGAATGGCCGTTTGAGGTAGGAAGGTGTTTTAAACGGCGTGCTGTTTTTTTCTGTTCTTTCATGGCGTTTTTCATGCCGATCGTCATTTCAGAAGAAATTTCATCTCCCATTTCGTCGCTGTCATCCGAGCTATCGTCACTGCTCGACGTAGAAGACGAAGAATCACTGCTAGAACCGCCATTACTGCTACTGTCGCTGTCACTAGAATCGTCACTACTGCTGGAGCTGCCCTCAGTATTGCGGTCGTTTCCTTGAGGCTGTTTTAGCTGACTCGGGACGAAAGTTCTTATGCCTCTCCCAGGAACTGTCAAGTCACTTGTAACATGATCAGGGGTCATGTTCTTTTTAGGTCGTTCTGACGGCTTGCGCGTCTTCGGATGAGAGTTTTTCAGGCCTACAGTTTTCACAGGGGCCTTTTTAAAAGCCTCTAAAGAAGACTTGAGGTTGTGGAATGGATTTAGTTTAGATTGGCTAGAACTGCCAGGAAGCGCGAGTTCGTCGCTCCCATCTAACACGTTTTGAACAGCTGAGGACACACTGCGGTGTGACGGCACTACAGTTCCATTCTTGGACACTCCTTCACGCGCGCTGGCCTTCCTTTTGTAGACAGAACTTCGAGACGTGTGTGTGCTGGTGCTGCTGTTGTCATTTGAACTGTCAGATGACAGAGACAGACCGAGTGACTTGACTGAATTTTTAGTTGGTTTCTTGGCACCTCTCCGACGGGTCTTTGGGGGAGATGAAGGAGTTTGAGGAGACGAAGGGCGACTGTGACAAACGATCTTGTAGGTATCGGCCAAACTGGGCGGTAGTAACTTCGCCTGCAACAGCGGCACGAGATCACACAGAGTCCTTACATGAAAATGCTCAAACTCGATCATCTCAGAAATTAACCCTTAACTCCACTTTATATCATATCCGTAAACAATTCCCTAAAATAAAGAAGTCTTTGTCAAAATTACTTCAGTATTGTTTTGTCTGTCATTCAAAAAACCTGGCGTAGTAATAAGTTAATGACCAGCTACTCTGGTAGAAAATGTATAATTTAAAATTGACAAAATTTTTACAGTAAAAAATGTTTAGCATACTTATTTGTTAAATAAGCAGTTATAGCAGAAACAAATCGCAGCAGAAAAAAATTTCATTACTTTTTAGAATTTCGCTGGAACGAAAATATTATATTATTAGTTAGTTAAGAGCTCCCTACCCACATGAGACGTGATTCAAAAAATTAAAACAGAAGAGACCCTTTAGAATGGACATTAGAAAACGTGGAATCTATACACAGGTGTGTTCCCACAAAACATTTCCTACACATACAAACAGTAAGTTAAGAAAGAAGATAAAGAAAGATAAAGAATAACCAAAGAAGCAGGCATCAGCAGCAGTAGTAGTAGTAGTAGTAGTAGTAGTAGTAGTAGTAGTAGTGATACCAGCGCTTTAGAACTCAGATTACTTCGCCCCAAAAGAGAAGGGATCATTTAGTATGGACTTCGGAAAACGGGGAATTTATGCACAAGGCGTGTTCCCACCCAAGATCCAAAGCAGATAGAAACAAGTCAAGAAAGAAAAGGAAGAAAAAATAAAGAATCATCGAAAAAGAAGGCATGGAGATGGAAAGAAGCAAAGTGGGCACGAAAGATAGAAGTCCCGAAGGCCTAGCTATAGTTGAGGTAACCTAACAGTGACGGTAGTAAAGCAATAATAGTAAACCGTTCATAACTGGCGTTTCAGGATGCTCCGCCCATCTCGCACCGAAAACACGTATCTTTTCAAAGCTCAAGAGTTCCAGAAGCTCAAAAGTTAACTAGTCAAAGAATACAAATAAATCTCCGTTACCGCGATCTCAGCATTTTCAGGTCTAAGATAAGGAGCAGCCATTTAAAAGTGGGAAGCACGTAGCATGCTGGCTTCACATTTTGGAGAGTATTGCATTTATCTCTTCAGGGTTCCGAGGTCAGGTTCCCAACATGGGCCTAACCCTGGGGTTTCAGCTGCCCACCCGTTTACGGCCGAGCTCCTTACCCACGCTGAAACCTCTATTGGGCAGCAACGTGGAGCGCTCGGCCGTGATCCCTTTATATGTTCGAGAGGAGGTTGCACATTTCTAAGTATCTTCACAGGGGCACAGTGTCGAATATTTTGTTTGAGCGTTCAGCAATCATCTCAATCAGCCAGTTATCACTTCGGAGGTCCGGGACGCACAACAGAGACCTCGCATAATCGTTGCTAGGGCATTCAGCAGGAAGTGTTGTACCGTTAAAGGGACAAGACAATCCATACATGAGGGTTCAGGGCGAGCAGGCCCCCATAGCATACGATAGACAAACCTAACCCTATTGCCTATGGTTTATACTGTGCCCCCTGAAGGGTCGAAATGGAAAGATAGTAACCTGAATGCCACCTTCATTGGTAAGGTAAAAACTGTTCCATCGTTCATTAGCACAATGTCATCTATTTTTTACAATATACTATTACTAGGAGTAGTTAAACTTGAGAAAAGATATTTTCCTGATGTTGCTCCAGCATATACTTTCAACAGTATACAGCAAACACCATTTCCTTAATTTTTACCCTATAGATTATAATTTTTGTCATATTAAGAATTAACCTCCGTTGCCACATTTCATGCAATATTCAACAGTGAGACTCAGTTTCTGTTTGAAGTTCATTTTCAGTTTACATGGTAAATTTTGTACGCAGTTCAAGTCATGAAAATAGCTCAGGAATTCTGGCTATCCTCAAGATATACCGAAGGACAATCCCTTTCAGTGGACCCTGCTGAGGGGTTTACTCTTCAGATCAAGAAAATAGTAATTTATTTATGGAAGTGTGAAAAGAACATTGACTACAGACCTCCTGTCTGAGGAACTATTCCCTTCAATCACAAATGAGTATTATACCCACACACTTGAACACCAGGCTCTGAGCGCCACACCAGAGACGAGCAGGCCTAGAGAACAGGGATGCAAACATTGTACTACATATCAGGCAAGCAGGCTGCCAGGTAGATAACTCTGGGCAACACTGGGGCTCTAACCCTATTCTGCCTAAATTATTTACAGCTGATGAATATTTTTCTATATTATATATATATTTTCTCTCAAAGGCGTATTAAATCTACAAACGTTACAAAAAACGGAAGCAGCAGGACAATATTCAATTTTTTTATTTGTATTTTTGTTCAAAGAAACGCCTAGCATATGCAGAAGCAATTATACTGAGTGAATCGAATTGGATGTGTAAGGCAGTAAAGGGTTAATGACATTAATACTAAACATGCCCTTTTGAAGAAATAACCAATTCACAATTGTTGGCAATGTCCAAACGATTCTCAAAAATTTTTGAAAAACGCCTGTAAATTATCAAAATAAAAATTAGTCTTGCATGAATTCTTTATTGAAATTTTTAAGATCAATCATTTTCACAATATGAACTCGAATTCTAATTTACACCACACAACAATAGAAGTGAAAGAAACCTAGTTCATAGAGCAGAATCACAGTACACAACTTACAATTTCAGCAGCATGTTCTTCAGCAGTAGGAATTTTTTTCTCAGAGTGTCCACCATATGAAGGCCGCCTGCTGGAGAAGGCATTCCCCACGCCTGAAGAGGTGCTCCCACCAGGCTTGGCGGGTGCGGTGGGTGTGCTCTCCACAAGGTCCTTCTGGTATCCGCGGTACTTTCTTCTTGTCGAGTTGAAGCAGCCACAGCAAATGTAACGCTTGGCCTGAAGCTCAAGATCCACTTGCGCATGGAGCTCCAGTAACTGGAAAAGACGACTTCTTAAATGTAAGCCTAAAAAAATATACAAATAAAACAGTAAGCCATTATGTATGCTGTAGAGGCATCTGCAACAATGGACAACTACTGAAAATGATGCATGCAAGACTGAGAGCACAGCAAATAGTCACTACACAGTCAAGACAAAGAATTTAACTGCCAAAATATTTTTTTGAATCGCAAAAAAGTTTAATTAGGTTTGGAATGTAAAGCCTACTTAATTTGATTAGCAAAAAAAATAATTACAATAGTATTATTACAAGTAGTCAATATGTATCTAAACAGACTACTTAGTTCTTCACAACTCAGACACCTCCGCATAAGAGAATTGAGAGCAATTGTTACTCACAGTTATCATGTGCCCAACGGTGCAATTCTCGTCTACTTTTTTGAGAAGGTTGAACCTCACGAAGCCCCGAGAAGAATCAAAGCCTCCGGCACACAACAGGCAGTGACTGGCAAAGTAGCGCTGCTCATCCTTCAGCCTCTCCTGCTCCAACTGAGGGTCAAGTTAAGAGTCAAGAGCTAAGTGCAATGGACCTTGGACATGCAAATGTTGGAAAAAAAAGGGTACGAGACTCAAATCTAAATTAAAATCTTGAGTCTTAAACATGTCTGAAGCACTATATGCAACATTCAAAAGAATATTAAAAATTTCTTCAAGCATTTCTCTCCTATATTTCAAATAAAGCATACAAATGAGAGGTGCATCTGTTTTTTGTGATATCTCTATTACAGATCTCAAATACCTATTTTCCACTAGTTATTCTACTCATCAACACACAATCTTCCTCCACTTATTGTATTGAAAAATTCTTCAATGCTAAATTAATCGTTGGTGTCCACTCATCATCCAGGAGTGTAACATATTTGAGTGCATTAGACCTATTTAACATCTCACCAGAGTATTTACATCTCAAGACATTTCCCATTGAGATGAAATTCTAGGCTACCTTAGAACATCTCATGAGGCTACACACAAATGCCAATGAATAGTTTAGTACAGTAGTAATCATTGAGCTTCCACATCATTTATTCGTCCTAAAGTATCCAATTTATCCCATAAACAAATGCTTGACTACTAGAAACATACCATATTCAGATGAAGCCTGGACATGAACTTCTCAAAAACTGAGGGCAATAACAAATACAGTCCTATAATGGTACTAAAAATGACAAATGATCTGGTGAGTCCTATTAACATTTCATTGTCCATACAAATACAAAGCTACGCACTTATCATTATTGTAAGACTATTCATCAAACTACCCGTGTATTACTCACTTCTAATGTTCTTCAGGAATAGCAGTGGTCCTCCAAGGGTTAATATGACCACAAAGCTTACCTGTTGAGGAGTTTTGGCAGCTTTGAATGCAGCTTTCAATTTCTTGGTGAGTTTTTTCTTGCTGGCTTCATACTGCTCGTGTTGCTTGAGAACAGCTTGAGTGGTGCTTGCCTTGGCCTCTTGGAATCTGTAAGTTTATGCCAGCATAGAGTCACATAAGCAAAATTTATTGAAGACAATTAACAACTAGGTAGCTTTCTCCATAAATTATAATCATGAAAATTCCTAATACCTTCACAAATAAGCCACAACCATTCACTCACTCCTAAAATAAGAAAATAATTTTTAATAAATATACAGAGTAACATAAAAATTGACATATATATCTTAAGTTATTAATCTATAACAGATGCTGCACTAACTAAACTAAAGAAAGAGAGAAATAAACAATTAAAAGGATTATCCAATTAGAGTTTCTCATCTTGAACATCTAAAATGTGAAATTTTAAAAAGAAATTGGCCTGTGTTTTCATTACATATTTGATTATTGCTAAAGTTTATGCCTAGATAACAAACAACAGCAGTAATTTTATAATGAATAAGACATAACTACCACCAACAGCCATGACGCATGCAGCTTCTATCAGCTAGGATAAGTCAGACAAAAACAAAGCAATACTCACCGACTATATTCATTTGCAAGGGTTTCATCACAGTCCCAGCAGATGTAGCAATCTCGGGCATTGGTTAAATTGTGCACAAGCTCAAGTTCTTGTAGAGCTGTGAGCACATCCACCTGTTGAAGAATAAGGAATTTCCTCAATAGGTTTTATAGTCAATCTTCTAAAACACCTGCCATGACAAACACTGCACTAATGTCAAGCACAGCTGAAAACTAAATGAAGCCAAAGTTACCAATAAGTTTTGTATTTAGTTTTAAATTTAATTATACAAGCCTTCCTAGTTTTAAATGGGCTACAAAGCCAACAGTAAGCCAGTAATTTCTCTTATCAGACGAGAATGGGTCAAGCATGACCACATCTCCATTCAAAAGGTCCAACAATTGGGTATTATTATTATTATTATTGTGGTTAGACGCAATGCACCGGCCTCGAGGGCTATACCGCACCAAGAGTAGGGACCATTTAGTATGGACTTAGGAGAACGGGGAATCCATGCACAGGGTGTGTTCCCACACAAGATCCCCTGCGCATAGAAACAGCAAGTTAAGAAGGAAGAGCAAGGAAAGACAAATAAGAAATAGCAAAGAAGGAATGAAAACGGAAGGAAGCAAAGTGGGCACGAAAGACCGAAATCCCGAAGGCCTATCTAAAGCTGAGGCACCCTAGCAGTACTCCCCTGGGGGCGCTAGTCCCCCCAACAATTGGGTAAGCCTTCCATGTCTGGAACTAACAAAAACAGGCAAAATCTTTGCCCTCTTGTGTACAAGGATAGAATGCATCCTATTGATGAACTTGCTTGACTATCTCATGTTTTGTAGAATGCAGTACCAAAAATCTGCAAATGAGACAAATTGCAATGAAATTCCTCCCCCTCTTGTTGACTTCAAATCGACGGACAGCTTGCATTGTACAAGTGCCTATCATTACTAATCATCTGGAACATGACTCAACATTATAGTAGTTTTATAGGCATATATAATCATATAACTTTCAAATATCCTCATTAATCATATGTTATGAGGTGTCCCAATATACCTTGTGTTACAGAAATGGGCACCCTTTTCTTTCTAAAAGAAGTGGACAATTTTGAAAAGTGCAATTCTATAACCATCTCCCACATGCATACAATATCAACAATCTATATTCTTTTACTTTTTAAATTTTCTACTTAAACCTAACAGAAAAACATTTTTCTGAAAATACTGAAAAATTATTACTTAAACGATATGAAAATATAATTTTTTTAGCATTTCTATAAATCAGTATGAATATTTCCCAAGTCAAACATATAGCAAAATGTTGAACCTTACTGATAAGTTTATAGATTTGAAGAATTCTATATACTTTGAGCACTTAAGTTTTTGTTATTTAGTGCAAAACAATCAACCCAAATTACTCAGGTGTCCCAAATAGTCCCTCACCAAGGCACGGAACCATGACATAAAAGCTCAGTAAAATACACACAAAAATCGCATATAACAAAGATTACACAAACAATACTGCATAGAAGAGCACTCACTTGAATATCTTCTGATCCAAGCTTTTTGTAGAGAGGTTTGCCCTCAGACGGCTCTCCACAAACAACACACCTGTCATTCATTGTGTTCTCTATTGGATAATCTACTCTAGATTCTGTTCAAAACATATTTTCAATATAAGAATAAGATGAATGATTTTGTTATTAAAAAATAAGTAAAGCATATTACAGAAAAATTAATATCTTTAGCAAGCAATTCAACTCAATGGACAAAAAAGACTAATTATATGTATTTGCTGAAGAACCTGGTTGGAATAAAATAAAGAGTAATTTAAAATTACATAAGAATATGCTGAAGAGCTCATAAGATTTTCTTGGCACTTTACAACCCATTAAAAATGAAGTAACATAAAATGGCTTTAACAATATCCTGAGGTGTACATAAAGTGTCTACATTCTAAATAGCTGATACAATTTCTGTAATAAGTGTAAATTATAATATTAAATTATTCATGTACACTTACAAACCAAAGTTATCACACTATTGATATACTGTATATATACATACTTGAATTGTTTTGATACTCTTCACCATTTCATGACTTCTAATAATGTTCTTAAATAGATATTATACAGTTCATATTTGGAAAGAAATAAGATTTAAATTACATTCTGTTTCTATAGTAATGATTATAATGCAAACCTATTGACATACAGAATGTGAGCCCCAGGTAAAAATTCTCATGGATTACCAACATTAAATCCTTAATCATAATACCATTACTTATTAACCAACAGTTGCAACCCATTACAAGTATAAGGAGTCCTCATTATATGGTAATTCTTTATCCTTTCTCATGTGACTATTTTCATGCCTGTATGGGTGGACTGTAATGATGCATCATTTGCATGAAAATAGTCACATAAGAAAGGATAAAGAATTGCAGTGTAACAAGAACTCCTTTTATAAAAGTAATATCAGTAATACCCAATTAAGGTAGCTGTTACATGATATTTAACCATATTAATTTAATAAAATAATTTTTGAATGCGTAGTGTACTTATTATTTAATTGTAAAAAATGTTAACAGAAAAATTCATTGATCACTAGTTCTGAGCAACAGTTGAGACTAGTGTTGCCCTAATTATTTTAATGAAAACTTACAAATTTGTTGCACTAATTAAAATTTCATGGAAACTTAAAAATTGGTATTCATATATGTTGGTGCTTTCATTACATTATGTTAGTTGATTGCGTATACTATATATGGCGCACATTGCAGTCAAAGTGTTAAAAAAATATTATAAACTTTCTAATTAGAACTATCACAGAAACAAAATGGGTGAACTATTCTTGTGGATTTTCATCAAATTATTACAAATATAAACATAAACTTTAGCCCAAATCAATATATTTTGAGATAATGATAATTTCATAGCAGGTTTAATGATGCACAATTACACTTCTATATTTATACGTAACATGATCACTAACGTAACTCAATCTAATCTAATCTTTTTTTTATTTATTTAGTTAAGTTTTGTTCTTCATTATACAAGAATGGAAAAAAATGTAAAAGATATACCAAAGTGTTATCAGAATTTTAGTGTTGGCAGTCCTGAAGTATGAATTAACCATATTTAGATTTAGTAAACAATTATAAATACTAGATAACAAATAATCAGCATTAGAACTTGCCAAAAAATAGGCATATCACAATTTCAAATACAAAGAGAATTCAAGGTTACTTAGGTTAGTACAATGCTTTCTTGATAGCCAAGCTCAAAATCCAACTTGCCTGCAAACTAAAATTACAATATGCCACTTCAATTAGTAGCTACATAGAAAATCTTTTACAGTATAGAGTTCTTAGATAGTTTTGAACAGAGCTAACTATTGCTATTTACTGAACAATATTACATTATTTCAAGAACTAATTCGTGTACAAAAATAAAAATCTCATTTTTATCTACCATCAGCTACTTCACAAGCAGCAATTTATTTCCAGTACTAAATCAAATAGTAATTAATTATTCAGAAGCAATTTTGCTTAAACAGTAGAATGGAAATACCATCATAGATCAAATTACACATGTTAGCACCAATTTTGAACCTAATTTAATACTAATCTGAGCCAATTTCTAGGCAATTTCATGAAATTCTGTTTTGTAAATACTGAAAACCCTATTGAAATCAAATATAAATTGAAAGGTAAAACCACTACAGATATTATACCACAAACAAAATTCTTTCAAGAGATGCTGAACTTGCCTTTACACTCTTCAGTCAGAGAATGACTATGCTTTCCTGCTCATGGTCTCATTTATGGGTGACAAAATACTTGAATAAACTGTCCGCATTCGAGAAAAGCATCCTTGTTTTCCCTGAGTGATTTCATGTAATGTCAGTGAGAAAATCTTTAGCCCAACTGCTATAAAAATCTACACCATGAAATAGAAATGAACCACTGGCAGAAACAAAGCACGGAGAAGCAGTAAAATGGTGCTCTAGTTTGATGATTCTCACGCAAACATGTTTTGTTACATTGCATCATTCTTCACTCAAACCAGCCACAATACTCTAGAAAAAGCCTTTCTTTCGACAGGTTAATTGGAAAACAACTGCTTTGGTAATTTTCCGAATATTTGCATGTTAATCCAAGTTTACAGCACACGCCAAGATTTTTTCAAGGCCATTCGCGGCCCTCCTTCCACTGAACTGCGGATTTTGAAACGTTTGCGCTAGTTTTGCTGGCAACTAAGATCAAGTCCAATATTCTTATCAACAGAGAAAAATAAAATGTGAACTAAAAATCTTATGATTTTCAACATACTGCTTTAATTATTGGACTTTTTAGGGTATTCAATCAATATCATGTTTCAGGGAGCACAAAGTAAACACTTTGCATTTGTTGGATGGTAATCAAAAAAGGTTTATTCAATTTTATCATTGCAATTTCTTAGCTCAATTTCTCTTCCATTAACACGTATAGTATGCAAGCAAAAACCATGAACTAATGAACAGTAAGTGACAATTTAGAGCACTACTTCCTAAACTTCTATTGTCACGACCCCGAAAATACCTACTGTGTCAAAAGAATGGCATGTATGACACAAGAACTGAAAGCTGTGAAAGTATTTTCTAGTTGGCAGAAACAACATTTAATTCGTATCATGTATAATCGTTTACTACATTTCATTAATAATTTTCTCGTGTGGCTACAAACGACTTCATTAGCATTCCTGTGGGGTCAACTACCGCAGTTTGGGCAGCGTTGATTCATTTGAAGCGTCTAGTTCTGAATCCATTTGAGCACTATATTTACGCATGAAGACTAGAAATACTAACCTTAAGATATAGTACACTTGGTGACTGTCATTTTTCTTTTATATCATCTCTAATGAGGTTCTCTTAGTTAAAAACTATCATTCCAGATAGAAATTTGTGAAGTCCTCACTGCATGGAAGAATGAAATCGTACTCCTTACCATTCAATCTTTCAACCTATTACTATTTGTTATTTATAGTTTGTTTTAGCTAATCAAAAGCTGAATCTTTCAGCACAATCTAAGCGAAAGCAAACAACAAAGGAAAATTTTCGAGAGAAATTCTCTCCTGACGCGAGGAAAAATCCAGCTCCCCAAAAGACGTTGAGGACCTTCCATATATGAGACGCCACCCGCAGTCAGGTTTGGCTTTGATTTTTTTATTTTACTTTACTAATCTTGGAGAACTTTTTTAGAGTTAAAAAATCCGGACGAGCTTGGACTGAGGGCCTATATATACGAGACCGATGCCGCTCGCCTCCATTCTTGCTCGTAACGTTAACTTGACAAGGTCTAAGGTGAGAATGGCTCCAGGTAGGAGATTCTTCTCAAAGGGCGATGAAGTTAACTTTAAATGACTATTATAAAATGATCAGAATTTTTACATATCAATCGTACCCTTTCATTGAGGCACAATGTTGCTGGGTGTGCATTTTGGTTAGAGAAATAATCAATTTTTGTGTGCCAGACACATTTCAGCGCCTTCGCAAATCATGTCGTCTATCTTATTCAAACTAACCTTACCGTTGGGGCTCACATTCCTCGATTAATGCAACCAATTCGTCAAACTGAGCACTTATTAATTTCCTGCAGAGCGTGTGTTCATTACATTCAACGGCCACAAATGTAACGCGTGAAGTACCTCGTGCAGTGCCATGTGATAACTTTTGAATATATCATGTAAAACGAAATGTTCCACATATTTTTACGAAAATAAGAAAAAATGGAATTCTATTGTCATATCGCAGTGAGCGTTCAGCTACCATATCAGAACTCAAAGTCTATAGTCGCTAAGCGATTTGCGTATTTTATTATAGCACTGCGTTCTTATTGACTGAAAATGCTATTTACCAAAAAACGTGTCACTTTCATCGATGTAAATAATCTTTTTCTTCTTTCGAAAGACACAAGTTTGTTGAGTACACTTGTGAAACTCGCATGACACCATTAGTACGTTTTGTAAGTCCTGCAGATTACTAATCCATCAAAGTTTTAACGCACCACAACTCAAATTTAAATTTTCAGTGTTTAGCTCTGTATAAATCAAAAGAAGTTCAACTCTTTTGCCACATTTTGTAGGCTGTGTTTCAATGATAATTTTATACTTGTACCAGGTACGTACAAAGGATCATACGATGTTTTTCATTCATCTTTACCTAAGGTGCTAATCACTTCACGCTGAACGATATAGGCCAGTGAATTAAACATCACATCTTCAGGAATCTCAACGGGACGTCTACACTTTTAAAGTTGTAGTCTTACAACTTGCAAACCCGACGTGTTCTATACTTTGTATGTGGAGGATTGTGAAA
This sequence comes from Orchestia grillus, assembly GCA_014899125.1. Lineage (NCBI taxonomy): Eukaryota > Metazoa > Arthropoda > Malacostraca > Amphipoda > Talitridae > Orchestia > Orchestia grillus. The sequence goes on along the minus strand of VOMN01071921.1, from coordinate 8,652 downwards.
TGAACGGTTTTTCTTTCTTTTTCATTTTATCTATGCTCTGTTGTTGTTATTACTCGTATAATGTAAGTGACCAGATAACGCCCTAGCTAGGGGGCCTCCTATCTACATCCATGCATATCAACACGGGTGTTTTGGATGGGTGTTGAGAAACAGCGCTGTTGCACTATGATATCGAGACTACGGCCACAATACAACTAAAATTTGGAACATATCACCTGTGCATCCGTACAGTGGCTATGTTGATATAGAACAAAATAGTGTTGCATATGACACGGAGTATCTAACATAACACCTGTGGTGGACATCGTCTGCCTAAGCTCCTTCACCAACAGGGCTGCGCTCTCGGAACCAGTTTATAAATTCATAATGGCTCAAATGTTACAGCGCCCTTGGCGCCTCACGTACGGAGACTGTAAATGTCAATTTGTAGCGCTCAGCCTATCATCATAGAATTTCATTCGGTCATGCAAAAGTATGCATGAGAATATTTCAAGTGAACTGATTATTCAAGTGAATGTTATCCTTGTGTAGTGTACGTGCACTGCTGAAATTTAAATTTTAAGTTCATTGCCATTTAGCATCTATTACGGGGTTGTGGCTGTGGGATGCCTCCAAGGGCGTCTCATCTAACTTCAACGTGACTTGCTCTTGCATCTTGCATGGAATCCAGCAATCTAATGTCTACACGCACATGCGCGTTGGGGTCCTTCTTTTACAATGCACAGCCTGTTACTATAAGACCCCTTTTGGTCAATAAATTTTAATTATTTCGTAAACTCAATATTCGCATAATCAATTGAAAATGAAATTAGCCTATGGAACACAGAGTTCTTTTTACAACTTGTTTTTCATAATATATGTGTTGTTGAAGACCATGGACAACTCTTTATTCACGATCTTTCGGTTGCTTTTTTCAATTTTCGTTTCGAATCTCACAAGAATTCATTTTCAAGAACTAAATCGTTCTAAAAATTTTGAAAGAATAAAAGTTGTTTCAAAGTTACATAAAACAGGTTGCAGTTAGTTTTTCGTGTATAACTAAATGCAGGCTTATCGCCAAAATAATTTGGTCGGCAATGTGTTAAGGGTGAATTTATCCTACAGACTTTACTTGAATAAAACTAAGACCCCCTTTTCCAGATGGGGTCCAAGGTATTCTCAGCAGTGGTGCTGGCGGCGCTGTGCGTGGGAGCGATGGCGTCCCTGTTCCAGCCCCAACACTACCCGAACATCGTGCCTGGGTTCACCAACCACATTTACGGTTACCAGCCGACCATCGGCCAGTTCAACTGCCTCAACTTCTGGTGTCGCAGCTCGTACACCAGGCAGTACTACTGCTGCACAACCCCCCAGCAACAGGCCCTCGCCAACCAGCAAATCGCAGGCTCTTTTGGTGGAGTGGGCACCTTGCCCGTTGTGGGGGCCTACAACCCCTACAATCCTCTCGGTGTCGGGCACCGCGGCTGATAGGCTCTGGCTGAAACCATGTGTATTCCTTCCTCGGCAAGGACGAGTTAGTTCGCTTTTACCCAGCTCGAATATTCAAGCGTTGTACAAGTTAACTCGTTCCATGTTAGATTTAAAGAAAAAAAAAACACCTTGACATTAGTTTACTCATCCATCCTAACTTTTCTCGGCACCAACCGACCATTCCCGAGTTTACTCAAACATTTCGATCAAATGAAGTCGTCTCAAAATTGCACGTTTTCAGAAGAAAATCCGTCAGGGAAAGAGTGAATTATTTGATCAGTGATTGCTGGAGTTAAATTGCGATTTTATAATGGAAATTTTCCAATGAGTACCTGTTCCTCTGACCGTTCCGGAGTAAGGTTTGAATGGTATTATACTGATGTGCCTTGCACTTTTTGTAATTACAAGAATGATGACAGCTGTGTATTAATATTTATTTTGAAATAGAAGCAAACTTGTTATTTTCGTTTAATTTTCCTAAATTAAAACAACGAGGGACTGTTCAAGTGAATGCGTAAGAATTTCTCCAAAGCAGCGTTTCCAGGAACGAAGTGAATTTTTCCAATAGAGGTGAGCTATGAGTAAATATAATTCAAGATAATTGCCTCCCCATTTGCACATTTGGCTTCCTACTCACGTGACGCAAGTGAGATCAGAGTCACTCAGCACTTGAACGCTCTCGTGTAGATTTTATGAAGTTATTCATCGGCACTTCTTACCCATGACGGTAAATACGGACGAGAAATGAATAATTCACGCACAAAAAATTATCGTACGTCCTCCGTCAGGAGGATTATGAGATTACTTAAAATTCGATGGTACATTTATGGCATCATTGTCAAATGTGTCGCTCCCACCTCACCTGAGGCACCGGTGTCGCTTTGGTGCGCGGCAGTGCAGCGCTGCTCAAACACCGACGGCATACTGGTCTTGTTCGACTGTTGGAAATTAAATAAAAAAATCACGCATTTCGTACATGAGTTTTTGGCATTTCTTCTGAGTCTAACTTGACTTGAAAATACACTCAATCGTGTTCATCTACTGTAGAGGACAAGTTGAAGTACTAAAAATACACCCTATCGTGTTCATCTACTGTAGAGGACAAGTTGAAGTACTAAAAATACACCCTATCGTGTTCATCTACTGTAGAGAACAAGTTGAAGTACTGAAAATACACCCTGTCATGTTGAGCTGCTCTAGAGGACAAGTTGAAGTACTAAAAAGTAGACCCTGTCATGTTGAGCTACTCTAGAGGACAAGTTGAAGTACTGAAAATACACCCTGTCATGTTGAGCTACTCTAGAGGACAAGTTGAAGTACTAAAAAGTAGACCCTGTCATGTTGAGCTACTCTAGAGGACGTGTTGAAGTACTAGGCACGTGCATACTATCGCTCCCGGAGTCCGGATAAGAGTTATAAGCCCCGGACCTGACTGCATGTGACTGCAGCTGTGGCTTTAGTAAGACCACAAAAGACCACAACTGCGGTAAAACCGAGCCTTTGTTTCGCTCCACAGCTTCCCAGCCTCGTCCTAGTTACAGACTCTGCACCGCTGGCAGACACATCCGCCTTGGCGCTGGGACGACAAGAGATGATGGTCGTAAAATACGGGGAGTGGCAGAAGTCTCTTTACACGACACACAAAAACGAATCAGAATAAAAATACGAGCTAGCAGAGAAGAAACCTTAGGAGTTTTTATTTGAATGCAAAATTCTCCGAATGAGCAGTGTTCGGAGAACTGGTGCGTCTCAAACACGTTACTGCCCTTTTTGCTTACTGTTCTTAAGTGCACTACGTCACACATGAACTTATACCGGGTAGTAACTGTGTGGCAGTGTGAACCCTGTTCTTCATACAGGGGCATAAAAACTATGAAATTTGTTTTTCCTTTTATGACTAGCAACTCATCAGTACATCAGTTAATAAATTTTTGGGCTTTAGGTTTAAAAAAGCGCCAAAGTGGCTTTTGTCACTCTATATGTTTGCATAAGTGACATACATCGAAGAGCATCAACAAAGTTTGTCCTTGAAAGTGCATTACAACACGCTGGCGGTTGCCGACAATGTGTACATAAATCAATGAACACAGAAAGTGAGCATTGAACTATGCTCTATCCCGAAGTTTGGTGGCATTATCGCTTGAAAAAAGACCTCTCACCTATGATCGATTAGAAATGGGGCAGGAATAATCACTTAAAGCATCTTGCCTTCTGTTATGTTAATTAGCAAACATTCACGCGGGGAAGAAGCACGAGTGTGCGCGGAAATAATGAGCAGTTCCGTGGCTTAGACAATCAAGAGCTCAATTTGGTGGACAGTTTTACAACGATGCGTTATGTTGGGATATAGCTGAAAAAATTGTTTAACCTGTACCATGGATGCTGCATGTCTCACAAAAATACACGTCTCCCAAAAGTGCTAACCTCTCATCAGAATGTTGATAATTCGCCTATGATAATTGGAAGAAAGGCATCAAGAACGCCACATGATAACTGAGGTGGGCGTTTAACGAGACCAAGTGAGCTATAATAGGTTTCGTATTAGGCGACTTATTGCTCCACATTATTATGAGGCCCCCTGGACTCGTACGCACCTCGCTGTAGTGTCTGAGGCTCACGCCTAGACACTGGAGAACTGAAAACAAGAGATGGTGCCATTTATGTTTAGCAATCCCTTAATGATACATAAATACGAGTATCCCTTCACACCTATTTCGCGAAAAAGAGATGAAAAACTAAAAACAATCTATTCCACATTAAGTCACATATAACAATGAATGTTAGAAGTCGGTTTTATCCAACAGTAACAGAGTTAGTTACATAATAATAAGTGTTCCAGTGTATCCAAAATCAAGCATCGGAGCAGACTTGTGCGCAGTTTCCTGCAGGTTGCCTGGCTAGCGCGGACGACGGTAAAATAAACAAGATTTGCACAAAAACTTCGACTCACCGACGATAAGAGAGGCTGGTAGGCGCCGCGGGCGGTGCCGGTCTCCCCGCCTGACGCTACCTGCCCCCTGGGTCGGGCTCACCGCACGGCAGTACTCCAGCTTGCCTCCCCACGCCCGACCTCAATTGAAGAAGAGAAAGAAAGAGAAAGAAAGAAAAATAAGAAAGAAAGAAAAATAAGAAAGATAGAAAAATAAGAAAGAAAGAAAAATAAGAAAGAAAGAAAAATCGTTTGTTCCGATCTCTAAGAGCGTCATTATCGGCAGGTGGCTCGGTAGGCATGAGCGCTGCGGATCGAGAGATCAGAAAAATGGCGACAAAGAGGCTTCTTCGAAGAGGAGGGGCTGCGCCAGACCGTCAGCTAATGAAATGGGACGAATCGTGCGTATAAATGCGGTGCACGTGTCTACTTAATTTGCCATACGTCGTCCAAATAAGTTAATTTTATGCTAAATTTTCACCAACTACGCCAGTCTGTTCTACGTGAAATGTATTTCACGATGTTTAAATATCCTCACATGTTCAGAAAACACGACGAAATGAACTTATTGAAATGAAAAAACTCGAACTAGGTTTATTTCTTCAGTCACTCTGAGTCGCGAAACGGCAAGCCTTTGAAAATCACTATTAGAAGTTCCAACGCGATGGCTACATTTAATTCAGACACAACCCTGGTGTTTGAAATACGGAGTTGTAACTCGTGTTGAACGGGGTTTATTTCTGAACAAACGATATTCTTTTCCCTTCTTTCAAGCGCACGGTGAAATATTCGTCTACTTTATTACGCGTAAGATTTACTCTGCAGCTGCTAATTTAGATAAGAGAATAAAATTTGAAGTTGTGCGCAAGTTTGATTTTGAGCTGGAATTGGGGCCCTCACTAGGCAAGCCTAATGGAAACTCAACCACCGGGGACGTTGAACTCATGTTTTCAAATAATGAACTCTGTGAGGCGTCACCACTGCTTAAAATATTTTCTGTAATTGGTTATTAAGTGTTGTTTCCGAACTCCTTATAATGCAAAACAGTACAAAATTTCCATTACAGTCGTAAAATTTTGCTTCTGTGTTATACTTTTATTAGGTTTATCACTGGTGTTTTTATATGGAAAACAGGCCGAGTTGGGAGTTCGTGCGGCTGAACACTTCAGATTCAGAAGCAGAGTTCTGGCATCGAAATGATTACTTTTTCATTTTGTTTAATTAGAAAGAATTGGGAGATAGTTCTTTCAACCGTAGAACATAACTAATGGTTAATTTAATTAGAACGTGTAACTTGAGCGCTCGTTGTTCTAGGGCAGCCAAGTTACATCGATGGGTGAGAAGTAAAATTCACTAAACTATAAAATTATGGCCCACATATATTTTTCATTTTCGACAAGCTTTGGAAAACATCAAATCTCTCCAGCAGCTTGCATTCATAGCAAGAGCCCCTAACTTAAGGCTGAAGATTTCACGCCAAGCAAGCAAGCAAACAAGCACGCATGGACACAAACAAAAAAAATCAGAATTTCATGCTTTTTCAGGTATATACAGCGAGGGTCAAAAGTGAGGAACTCTTTTAAAACAAATTATGCCAATAAAACTAGAACTGGGCAAGAGATGAAGTGAACTTGAAGTGGGAGAGCAAATTTTAAAATCTATTTAGTGTATGAGCACTACTGACAAAAGTAATGGTACTTTACTTATTGCTCACGTGCTCTGTCGATCCAAGATGTTGTAGAAAACTGTATTTACAGGTTATAAGGACTATTTGAGGACACGTCGTTTTCAGTTCGTTATACAGCAGGACATTTATAATAACATTTTTTACTTCAGATAACTTATTTATGCTTAGATGTTTACCAAAGAAATTTAATTCACGCAGTCACAGATGCCTAAAGTTAGCACTCACGTGGAATAGTGAAGAACATGCACACGAGACTCTGCATCGGCTCTGCGCCTTTGGTGCTGCGTTGCGGAGTGCAGGCAGACATTTTACAGCAAATAATGAACAGGAACTCTAGCTTTTAACGCAAATTGTATAAGTAATTTTTTTCCCCACCTACTAAAGATGCTTTATTACACTTTAATGAAAGTTTGGACAATACGTAAAGTAGGAAATAATATGAAAAACAGAAAGGAGGGTCAATTATTTTCAATTACACTCGTAAAAATGTCTATTGCACTCAGAATACCAAGGCTCGTTCCGTGTTGAATTTGTAGCTAGGTTTGATGGTAATAAAAGGCGTCATTAAAATATATTTTCCAGCTACATGGTTTTTTCTTCTTCTATTCTGATTGTTCTTTCAATACATCTTTACCAGTAGACATACCCCACCAAAACTGTCGGACATATGCTGTTAATTTTTTAAGATGCTCTCTTATTTAGGTAAACCTGACATTAAATAATGTTATTTTCAGTATCATTGATCCTTCTATGACAGTCTCACTGATTAGGAATGCAACTCGAAAATTTTCTCCTATCTAAATCCTTAAGAGTAGGACAGAGAGACGGACGGATGGACCAACCAACAAACACTGGGCTAATATTGTTATATGTATTGCGGGATAGATCTTGAAATTCATTTTTACTGACCTTTAAGTTTACTGAAGTCCGTGGCGAGCCGTGACAGATCTAACATCGCCATTTAACGTTTAGTTAACGTAATCATCGTACAAATCTTCATAAAGAAAGGTTTCTTGTAAGCTCGCTATTTATATACATGATATACATTACACACATTATTATGAAGAACTTGTACAAACTAAAATTATACATCAATTATATCATTAGAAATTCAGTAATATTCAACTCAAGGTTTTACCACAGTTCTCTCATCAAAGGTTTGGCAGACCTTAAATGCAGCGAGGTGGAATTTCACGTGGCCTTGATTTTTTTCCCGCAAGAGGACAGCGAACGGAAGACCAGGATCCTCGCGGCCTAACACACGTGCGCTCTTCTAGCTCTAAGATGCATTGTCACGGCTTGACTTCTACAGGAGACTTCAAAGGAAAATTCATCAATCTATTTTTTTTTTCTTCGTATCCTCTGAGGTCTACGTTTAACCTGATTCATGTGAGTCATTAATTCTCAATCGAAAATACGGTTGATAGTCTGAGTAGCAAGGAGGACACTCACAAGCCGAGTTTGGCACAGAAACGAATAGGTTTCTTATTTGACAAGTCCGTTCTGCAAACGTAATTTCCCTTCTTGATACCACGATCGTTTCGGCCGAAAAAAGTGCCCAGATTGCGAGTGGAAAGCATTCGGTTCTCAGTGGCAAAATAGTTAAATTTCGACTAGATTGATTTGAATCACAGCAGCTAAATGCTTCAAAAACGTCAACTGGCATCATGCCTAGCAGGACCACAGCCGTTTCTATCAGGAGTCTGCTACCTAATTAAAGGTCGCGCACGTCACGTGAATTTCCACGTCAGACGGCACTTCTACCTTTCATACACGTACACGTGTATCTGTATGTTTCAAGTAAAAATTGAGATCATAACTTAATGAATACGATACAATCGATGAACTATTATTTCTCATGCTCTTATTTGACCTAAATTGCAAGAGGGTAAGCACGCAGGAAGAACGGTAAATGTAGGAAGCATCGTCAACTACATTCGGATTTCTTTTCCGAAGACTCCCGATTTCACACATAAATATGAATCATTATCACACATACCCGCTTGCAGTCATCAGAACAAGTGCGACGCAAGAGGAACGTCTGCCATACATCGTAAAATCTAATTTTGTAACCCCTGGTGCGTAGGAAGAAATTTCACTACCTAACGAGCAATGCGTCTTGCCCTAAACTCAGGAAGAAAAGGCTGGTAATTGATAACACCCTCGGTTTATAAAACGTCCGCTTTATTATGTGGGCTCCATGGCGTAGTGGTAGCGTGATGGCCTCGTAACCGAGAGAACACAGATTCGAACCTCGGCTCAGGGAGGCATTTTCCCGTAACCAGGGAGTACTTCCCTCGGAAAAGAAAGTTTAAACCACACATTCCTCATATCCCTCACCACGCCAGTAGTTGTAAGGCGTTGAAAACCCAACGGTAAAACGTGTGGGAATTAATAAAGTTTTTTTTAAAGAATGAACGTTGTGATGCCTGTGCGTGAAAGTCGATGACTGTGAGTGTGATTGTTTGATTCCTGTATAGGTACTTTTCCGGTGCTTACGTATTATCGGGAGGACCTAAAAACCGGAATTACCTAACCTAACCTAACCTAACCATACCATTACATT